>DWQX01001392.1:0-28474 GCA_018245475.1 Pharmacophagus antenor | reverse complement strand
TATTAATATATTTTATATTACATATTAATATATATTTTGGTGGTAGCTAGTCAGATGGCTTTGAAAAATCTTACCACCACCCAGATTTAACACTTGTAGCTTTCGTATCATAATCAGGACCTCCTCATTACAGGGCAAATGGTAAATCACTGCACCATAGAGGCAGTTAATTAATTTAATGATATACCACACCGCAAATTAAATTTTTAAATATATGTAGGTTCAGCTTACCAAATTTTGAATAGCGGAATTACTGTCTCTTAGCAAGTTATTGAGAAAATTTATAAAAATATAAACAGGTAGCTTAAGAAATAACACTGAGGAGAGAACACAAGTTTTACTTTTTATTTACTTGTTACTTACACATTTTAAAGAGTTTTTGATATGTTGTCTGGCTTTAGCTACTTCACTAGCTAGAGAAGAAGTTTCAATAACTGGTGAAGTTTGTGCCTGAAAGTAAAGTTAATATTTATATATAATAATTATCTAAGGTAAGATAGTTGTAAAAACTTCATTTATAAATTATCATAAGGGTTATTATTTGTTTCAATTAATTGATTAACAACATAAGTGAGTAACTTTTATATTTTAACTTTCAATGGACTAGAAGCTTTTCTAGTTTATTCCAGCCCAGTGCGAGCTTTGTTTCTAAGGAGAATTGCGCATAAATGACAGTAAACAGTAAGTGATACTAAAAATAAAATGGTTTTTGCCACCAAATATGTAGCATTAAACTTAGTAAGTAAAACTACCATGCCGCATAGTTGGGGGCATTGTTCCGTTAATGGTTTACCTTAGACAATGATTCGTAGTAATTTTTTTCAGCATCGTTATAAGCGGTTTTGTCCAGCCATATTTTTTCATGAACTAAGGCAGACATTCTTGAAAGAAAAGCAGGAATAAGTCATCAAAATATTGCTCTATTGAATAATAAAATAGTAATTAACATATATAATGATAAATGAATATGTCTCGTAAAAGATTGTATTGTTTAGAAATATTTAAGGTTAGAAAAAAGATTAATATCAAACTTTCAACAGTTATTATATAAAAATATTGTCACTAAGAAAGTATTAAAAGTATGTAATTTAAAATTCAATTACCTTTGTAATATAAATCTTACAGGAAATTATCAATATTAACTTTTACTTTGACGGATTTTCGAATGTACTAAAGCGAACAGTCAAACTTCAAAAGGAGAGAAAATAACGAAAGGGACAGATAGCAAGTCGGCAACAATACGCACATTTTTAAACACGTAAGCGAACCTGGGGATGACAGTTAATAAATTTTACAATTAATATTTGTGAAAAAAATAACAAGTTTCTATGATTTTATTCAAAAATATTAAAAAAAATATATTAGTAGCAAATGATGTCTTTTTTTTAACATATATAACTTAATACAGTTCGTAAAACGTATGCTACTTTTTTTAATAGAAAGTCTGTAGTAGACGTAAATAAGCGCTTCGATATTATCTACAAGAATAATAAATAGCAGAGATTTCTTTTCCTAATAAATATTATCATTTGCTTGTCCTTAATTAATATTGTTTGTGCATAAAAATTCAGATAATCAGTTTCTTAACGAGATATAAAAGGCTACGACTCTAAATTTATAACAATATGAAGAAAACCATTACACTTCTTTAATTAGATCCCTTTCTCTATTTTTAGCCAGACCTACAATTTTTTGTAAGTCATCACATATTTTAAAATTAATTTATATTGCATAAATTATATAAACAGAATAGAATATAATTATTGTCATATTACTAAAAAGAAACAAAAATGTAACGAAAATTTTAATGTACACTATAAGATATGGTGTTTAAATGGACCTTATTTTACTCCTCAAAATGCATAGCTTTGGTAAGTAAATTAAGGGATGGGTTGAATAAAAAAGAAGGTATATAACATTTATTCTTAAAATGATAAAATTATAAAAGTAAGTATAAAAAGCCATAATCCTAATTTGCTTATGTATAAATCTATCCCGATACATATTTGTGGCGGAACCATGCAAGTCGGAAAGCCTGACTTGTCTATTTTCTCTTGTAGGCGAGAAATGCCGACTTTTAACAATTTAAATCTCACCATACTCTATCTTTGCTATTTTAAAGTAGGGCTGCTGCTGTTGCTGCGGTTGGGTTCGGAGAAATTTGCACTGTTTGTGTTTTTGACGATTATTACAGCTTCATCTGATATTGGCTCGCGAATCCAGTGGCTGTTTAATCTAATTATAATAGTGAATACAGTGACTCACTATTATAGTAGGGTCAAGCATGCATGTTTTATTTTTGTAGAGCTGTGGGCTCTCACAAGCGCTGCCCACAACTTACGGCTTAAAGAGTAGAACTTTATCTTTTGTCGTTCGGCGTGTCGAAACGTATATTACACTGCAGGTGGGTGACGGTGCTGCCCCATTGGATTGATTAGAGCCTAGGAGGGCTTAGTAAGTAAATTTTTGAAAGTACAAGGCACTCCAGCTCTCTACAGTAGATTTCACAAACTATAATTTAACCGCGAAAGATAGGCAGTGTAAGTAATGGCAATATTGATACTCTTCTCCATCTTCGTTCTTCCTCACCTTTTATTGTAATTGTAGCCCACAAGCACACATTTAAATTGAGCTCTATGAATCTATCTGGAGCGGCTATAACGAGTTACCCCGCTTTATGGGGCG
This sequence comes from Pharmacophagus antenor, assembly GCA_018245475.1. NCBI lineage: Eukaryota > Metazoa > Arthropoda > Insecta > Lepidoptera > Papilionidae > Pharmacophagus > Pharmacophagus antenor. The sequence continues at coordinate 25,789 of DWQX01001392.1, read as the reverse complement.
ACCGGATAACCTACCCAGATGCTCCGTCATGTAGGGGCGGCGTCTTATCTTCAGTGTCAGTGATATTGTATATAATAAGTTGTTAACTATATCAGGCCCATCCTGACCTACGCGAGTGTAGTGTTCACGCACAAGCTCGAAGTAGTTAAGACCCTGCAAGTCCTCCAAAACCACTTTACCCAGCGCGCAACCGGGGCGGAGTGGTATTAGACGAACTCAGACCTTCACAGTGACCTTCGCCTTCTCACTATTAAGCAGTTTATCAATGACTGTGCTCTAGTCTATTTTGATGTGGACAAGATTCACCCGAATCTTCTCATCTTTAAAGCAGTCGACTAAGTGCCGTTTTCAAATCCTTGTCCACCAAAGCGTCGTCTGCGTAACGTACTAGTTAGTCCCGAAGCAGGGGTCGGGTCAGGCAGAAAAAACACTCAATTCGATCCACAACGTCAGACGCACCTATAATACCAATCTCCGACACACCTCACGCGTCTTCCACCGAGGTCACCGTCAAACGAAGCGATTCCATGGCTCGTACACCGCGTACACTCTTTACACCCGTATTTTCGGGCGCTTCTCGCCCCCGCGGATTGCGTCGCAAGCGAACGATAGCCGCAGTATAGGCTCGCGCTCGGTTTCGACAATCACGTAGCTCGCCATAGAAACGGTCAGATTAAGCTCGCGTCTCTGGATAGTGTAGTTAGTGAGTGAATTCACGGATCACTGGATTCGTGAGCCAATTCAGATGAAGCTGAAATAGTCGTCAAAAAGACTAATAGCGCCAACTTCTCTGAACCCAGAAGTAGTGTGTTAAGTGTATTGTTTGAAAAGAGATAAAAATACATATTTTTAGAGATTTCTTAGTGTCTAATTGCAGTAATGACATATTATATATTTTTATATTAAGTTAATAAATATATTTTGACTGCCTTCGTGGCGCAGTGGATTACCCAATTGCCTTGTAACGCGGAAGCCCTGGGTTCGAATCCCTGGCCACAGGAGTTGTGGAATCTGGATGGTTGTAGGGTTTTCAAACTCGCCTGGCTAGCTACAACCCTCAATGTCAGTCTGCCGGCATTAGACTGTTGTGTGTCGGCAGTTATATATGAGAGTTAGAAGTATTCTGTTCGAACAAACTTCACCGTCAATGGCCTTATTGTTTCTTAATATCAAGTGAAAATGAGGTTAAGTTTTAGCTCATAAACGATAGAAAAAAGCTTAGAATAAGTTCTATTTTTTTGTAATATTACATGAACAATAATCATTTATTTAATTATTTACTTATTTATTTATTAATATAGTACGTAGTTCATAGCTTATATTGCAGTTGATATAAATGATTACATATGGACAGGTCACAAGCCATTTATGAAGTAATATTTTGTAGACCACTTTTAAAGGTTTTACATTATTACAAAATTTAAAAATGACAGCGTTAACTCGTGCATAGAAAGAATTTATTCACTGATAGCCTACTGCTATATGTGGGAGTTCGTTACAGAATTTAACATAATGTCACTTGAACGAGTAGTTTATTTATAAAGCCTAGTAGTAGGTATTATGTGGTCGTGTTTATTTCTAGTGTTGGCATTATAAACATTGCAATTTCTTTTCTAAACTTGCCGATATTTTATACGTAATTGCATAATGTTTACATAAATATACTGTCATAGAGCAGTTTCATTAATTTCTTTAAAATTATCTTTTAATGATTCTTCAGGTTTCCATTCATATTTTGTTTGAATTGCTTATTTCTGGAGCATGAGCATGTAATATTACATCATATATCAGCGGATCAACATCATGATTATTATCGTCAAAGTAAACGCTGCAGAACTGAGCTTTTGATAAGCTAACATTATGAGGATACAATACTCGTAAATAGTAGTATATACTAATTCTACGATGGAGCTATATATACGAAAAGGACAAAGGAAAAAAAAATTAAGATAATAACAAAAATATAATATCGTTAATTACTACCTTAATTTAGTTTTTCGTAATTTTAGGAAAAATACATTTTATAAAATTGTATTATTTTCATTCAGAACAAATTTGCTTCATTATAAATTTCTTATTGTTTTCTAATTTCAAACAACAGAAAGGAGGTATCTATAAATGTTACTAAGTAATGTTTATTATTTAGAGTTCCGTACCCAAAAAATGATAATTGGAACCCTATTACAGAGACTCCTCTGGCCGTCTGTCAGCGGGTTCAATATCATGAACCGTAATTGCTAGAAAATTTAAATTTTCACAGATTGTGTATATCTATTGCCACTACAGCAACAAATAAAAATTTAACAAAAAATACTAAAACTAAGTAAATTATTTACTTGAATTCCATCTATTGAGTGCCATAGTATTTTTCGATTTTTCAATAAATGAGAGGTTATTATGAGTTAATAGCTTTTACATTTTCCTGCCTAGTCTACAAACTCTGTTTATACTGTACGGAATCCTTCGCATTGAGAGTCCTATTTACATTTGTCTATTTACTTATTACAAAATATGTCAAATTATTTCCGTAGATGATGACAATAAATGGCTTTAAATGTCCATGTCAGTCTCATTATTACCTGTGACTCGGAAGATATTATCTATTACTTATATTAAATTTTTGTAATTTGTTTTTGTTAAATCTAGGTTATCAATGAGAGCTAAACACGTTCTAGAGCTACTCTTTGTTAGTAGAGGCAAAAAACCTTCAAAATTTTCCAACTTAAAAATTTATTACAATATTATACGATAATTTCAACATTCTTTTACTATATTGTAAGCAAATATTTTTTAAATTATATACTTTTTGTTTATGAAAGAAGTGCTTCAATAAGATTATATGAGTATGTTATTCTACATATAATGCGAAAGACGGTTGAGTTCAAAACAATGAGCGATCACTATTTAAAATATTTCAGTACTTTTAAAATTTTACCATGAGGCGAGAATTGTCTTTCCTTACACAAGTAACACCAGGAGACTGGTCGCTTGTTAACGCGTTAGTAGTTAGTGATTTTTATGTTTTCCTGTCAATCTTTTATTTTTAATCATCATTCATTAAATCATTAAATCTAATAACCTGTAGGTCTATAACCTGAAGTATTCGTAGTTTTCGACTTTTTATTATCATTATTATTATATGGTAAAGCATGTTCGCTCAGATTACTTTTGTTCTCACAAAATGAGAATTACAATAAGTACTAGTAGTAGTGACATGAAAAGAGTCAATATGGCAGAAAAATACTTATACTCTTTAAGACTCACTGAAGTTCAAATCCAGCCTCATGTAAAATATTGTGTTGGATTAATTACTTCAAAGTGTACAAAATTGGAATTTTGAAGTTTAACATTTAAAGATAAAGATATAATTAATTAAATTTTTTCTATTAACATAAGTGGAGACAAGGGCGTAAACGTTGCGCATTTTTTTTTCTGCACTTAAGTTATAATTATAAAAATGCATTTATCAATAAATTGTCAACAAATAACATGTTGTACACATGTCATGTTTTTGTAAATTTATATAGACAGGGAAAAGATAAATTACGTAGAATTAAGAATAAGTGTTTACAGGTCTCAAAACAATAATGGTCATTCTTTATTAAAGTAGATAATTTGTTTTAAATGTTCCCATAAGAATATTTAAGAAATAATGATATCTTATGATTTGTAATATACGTATTACATTTTTATGTTATATCTTTGTTATTGTTAAGAAAGTTAATACCTCTGAAGCGTTGAAAGTGTAAAGTGTCAGCAGTAAAAAGTTTACCCGTAACTTTTCAGTAGAAAATCATGCTTTTTATTAGACTTTAGCTTAACACCAGATGACGTTACTACATTTCAGCTTCTAAATGATAATTAGTATAAAATTAACATACCGGTAAAGGTCTATAGAGTTTAGCTAGCATATATAATTCAAGAATGTATTTTACAAATATTTAGTGTATTATTTTGAAAGTATATTTTAGAGAACGATTCTTAAAGTGCAATTATAATACTATTATATTATCTTAGTCATTATTGGATGTAAATTGAAAGTCATTTGTGGTAACCGTTGACTTCGCTTTTGTTCCTGTTCATAATTAAATTGCGTAACTTGTCATATATTTTTGATATTTTAATAAAAAATAAAACTTATCTAGCCATTTTATTTAACATAAGTGTAAATCACTTTAAACAACATTAATAACTATTAAAAGGCGGATAGTAATGCAATGGACAACTTTCTGCATGGTACTAATGATTTTCTTTGTTTAAATGCACTCTATAAATTTTGTGTTGAGAAAGTAAGGAGTAGTTGCGTAAAGTTAATATGTTGTAACGGCTGTAAAGATCAACATTGGTGGAAAACCCGCGTTTCTTAACTACAGTAGTTGATTTTGCCTCTTCCAGAAGTGACTTTTGTTCCCTGCTTAATTAAAATCAAGAACATTGACCTTAAAACCAATTTTCATAATTAACGACACTTTCGAATCCATTGCCATATCAATTTGTTCATTTTTTTAAGTATTTAAATAGAGGCGTACGGTATACATATATTGCATCCAAAGGATTGCACGTAATGGTATCGAGAGTTACTGAGACACCCTGGGCAACGTCCTCGGGAAGGAGGGCCAGCATGCACGGAAGATAAATTGGTCGTTTTGGTGCGTGCGAGAGCGCGGTGCGGGCGGCGCGGGGCGCGGGAGGAGGCGGCACCGGCGCGCGGAGGCTGCCGCGTTCAGAGCACCTGCGCCCGCGCTCCGAAGCGCCGCTCGTCGTGTGCTCGAGTCCCCGCGCCCGCGCCGTGTCGCGCTACAGCAGCGTCGTGACGCCGCCCACGGTACGTGTGGCGCCGGTGGCGCGTCGGGGTCGGGCGGCAGCGCATTCGTCACTGCGCAACGCCGCAACACCGCTTGCTGGCGCGCCCGGCACAGCCGCCTGGCCGGTTTTGTAATTTCGCCGGGCGGGCTATGACGTCACGATACTAGTTTGACGCGCGTGCGTGACGGTTTGCGCCAGGGCGCCCGCTGCTACCGCCCCCGACCTTAGTACCTGTGCAATGACGTGCTCGTTTGTCTTCTATATTTGCAAGTGATGTCTGTAGTGCTGATACGTCGAGCATCATCTGCTACGATGTCTGGACTGTGTTGCGTTTTTTTTTAACGGATTCATTAACTGTAATATTATCACCGCTAAGTAAAGTGCAAATAATTCACTTTATCATAAATCTTACACGTTAGATTTGTAAAAGTAATATACTTATATAGAGCATTAAATTAAAGTTTTCTGTGAGTGAATAACGTGCGCTTATTCCCAGTTGTATCAGTATTCGGCGAGCTTCATTTGTCGATGTGTGCGAGAGTACACTTCGACATCCCAGCTCGCGGCAAAGCCTTTTTATACTTTTATTTTTCCTCCTGCCTGCGGCGAGCCTAAAGCATTCACGAGCATGTGGCTTTTGATATTAATGAAGGATATCAGCTATAATTTAAAGCTGATTCATATTAGAATATTACGTTACGTTATTAAAAACTCCAAAAAATACTTTAAATAATTTAAAGAGTTTGTATATACATAATTCTAGTTAATAAAACTTTTTTCTTTGTTAATATTGACCATTTCAATTAACTGATTTTTAATACTAAATGGTAAAAAAGAGTTAAGCTTATAAACTTATAATTATTGATTGGTAGTAAGCTTCACAGAACTATCGACACATTAAAAAACTACAGCTGTTATTAAGGTTTAAAAAAATTAGATGAATCTGCTTAACGAATTTTTTTTTTATAATACGCTCGAAGATATTTTTACTTGTTACTGTGTTTCTTACATGATGAAGATAATCTCTGTAGGAGAGTTATCCTCCTTTCTGTTTCTGTTTTATTACCTTAAATATATTTGAGATGATTTTTTTAATTTTTCAGCAAGTGCTATTAGGTAGCTTTGTTTTCTATAAAAATATAAAAAGTACATGTCGTCTGTCGTTTGTTTTGATTATTACTCAATGACGGGTTCGACAAGCACGTGCTTGTAATAGTCGTTTCCAGTTTGTACCGTTCCGAGGTGCTTTGCTGTGCGCCGGCTGAGCAGCTCCTGAACAAGTTCGGGCGCTTCTCGGCAATCAGGTGCTACGTATTCTTCTAACTGGTCTATAGCCAGCTGTTTTTTGTTACTATTGTTATATTGTATACAAATCCAGTATAGATAGATAGTAATACATCAACTAATTACGGACGAAAAAGAGCGTCATTAATTAATGAAAAATTATTACAGGAACTACTGTTATTCACAAATAAACTTTAATATTTTTTTGAAAGTTAGGTAATAAAATAGAAGAAAAGAAGAGTTTGTACCGTAATTCTAAAATGTAACTCTTGTGTTTACGTTGGAGCAATATAAAAAATGTACGAACGAGCACGTCATGGTACTTCGTTGTTTTAAAAATTATATATTTTAAAATAACAAAAATAAGCACGTATTGAAAAGCAGAATATATTTCAGAAGCGTATATCGGGATCGTCTCGTGTGGAGCGGGGCGGTCCCCGGCGGGCCCGCAGCATGGCATCGCCACAGGACAGTCCGCGCGCCGCGTCGCCCGCCTCCGCGCCGCGCTCCCCGGCACCCGCGCACGCCGTCCTCGCTACTATGACTCCTGTTCAGCCGGCTCATGACTACTATCCGCACAAGGTCGAGATGGATTCTGACGATGGTTATCCACCCGAAGCGCATTCGTACCGCCACTCTCCTCATGAGCTTGCTGCATACGCTCCAGACAATAAAGTACCAGTACAGCCGGATGTTTACGATCAGGGTATGGATTCAATTGATGAGAAAACCCCAATTGATCTCATATACGAAGACGACAAGCAGACTGTTATATACACCACCACTCCGGACCAAAAACGAGTGGAAATGATTAGTGGACAGTTAGAGGATGGACAGCTTGTGGGCGGCGGTGGTCAACTGGTAGACGGCGGAGTATCCGTCGTGGTCGGAGCGCCCGGACAAGGCACCGTCTTAGTTCTCGCCGACCACGTTGTTGATGAATTGGGACAAGTTATTACAATACCCAGGTAACAAAATAATTTCATTATTCTTTAACTTTATATCATGAAATATTTTAATAGGTGAAGTCATAAAGTGATATAAAACTAATAATAATTTCGAAATCAACCTATCAAAACTGTTGCCGTAGGATATAAAGCCGCCTCCAAGTTTATCGCGTCTGCATAATTTATGATATTATCTTGACAAAAAGTGGTAGTATCAAGTATCTATAGATTTAACGACTGGAATTTCCATTTCAAACGCTTAAAATTTGGTGAAATAAATTCAATCTAGTTACTAACACTGCTTGGTAACAGATATTATGGCATCGTAAAAGAATTCACATAGAAGAATATAATTAAATATATAATGTTAATTTATGCCAACAAATTGACACTTTAAATTTACTTTAGCGCATACAATCTAGACGGTGAGGGGTAAATGAAATGTGCTTAGCCTGGTATTGATGAAACGTCTAGTTGTACATTTAATCTCACGCGAGTATTAATTTGTTGGTACGTTGGCACCTCTTTGGCGTAGTTTGCATTGTTTGGAACAATAGATTGTTTGTACAAGTGAGTTGTGTGTGTGGCTTCAAGAATGAGGTACCCATATCGGAGGTCCAGTGTAACGGTTGTGCGTTAGGAGCGGTGCAGTTGTGTGGGCGGAGCGACGAGCTCACCTTGAACTTGCCGCGAGAGCGTCCGCGCCACGACCGATCACACTCTGTTGAAGTGATGTTCTACCAATACATACACCTTTATGCTTACAGTTCGTAAGATTTTGAGCTGCTTGAATTGTGCTTTTGTGTTAATAACAGTATAAAAATTGTTTAAAGTTTGACTTAAATAACATTTAAATACAATAATATATTTTATGACATTTTAATATGTATTTAATTTTTACTGTTTATTTATTTCTAGTTATAAAAGTTATATTCTACATCACATTAACTCTGCGTACTTCAATGATGTGCTTTGTTTGAAGAATTTAAGAAACACAGATTTAATTTAAATTCACAAAACGATGATGATTTAACTTTAATAGTTATTTTTGGAATTTACGATAAGTAGGAGTGTATTCAGCGCAGCGTTGCGTTACTCACGATGTCGCATACACGTCTGCTTGACTACATTAATGCTTAACATAATAGTTTAGAGCCACTGAACGTAAATGCTGCAAAAACACGTCACGTGCATGTCATTCATAATACATTTAAGCTTGATATCTGCGCCGACTACGTAATGAAAAATTGAAATTTGCTTGGTCACTGGTTTAGTGCTATTTAGAGCCAAACGTAGTCAAATAAACGAATCTTAATGATATAACGAAACGTTTAGTTGGAATACAAGTGTCTATTAGCGGATAATTCTATTATTCGAATCGTCTGTTTTTTATTTTAACCACTTTTACATTTTAATTTAAAAGGATATTAATACGCCATTAAGAAAATAATTCTAAATATACAAGTAGTTTCGTAAAAATATTATTTTCATCTTAGTTCAGAATTTACTAAATAAGCTATATTTAAAGACAGTCCGTCGTTATGTGATTAACAATATTAAAAGTTTCTCTATAGAATTCTGATAAAAAGTCTCACGAAGATATAAAAATAATGAAAGGCAAGTAAAAATAAATAAATAAGCCCGATATGGCTTGGTACCTACCCGTCCAGTGATAAAAACTCGGCTGAATCGTTTAGGTCGCGGGCGAGAGGCTGCGCGGCTTCACCCGCCGCGCCTCCAACACTTTAATGACGACTTTTTGTTATGCAGTGGTACACGTTTGAAGGGTCAAGCGAGAATTTTGCTTAGTTAAATATAAAATTTAATATGAAATTGACAGCCTCATTTACTTAGAAAAATATGTAAATAGACAGACCAGCTGTATGCTTTAGAAGATATTAGCAGAAGCTGCTAATATTGCTCTTTTAAATAATAACACATTATCCCTAAGAATAATTTTGTTCGTGATGTTATTAGAACAAAAATTCTATTTATAGTTTTCTGAGATTGCGCGGTTCTCCATCTACAGCCTTGTTGTCGCTTAATATCACATACAATTGAGATGAAGCCTTTGCCCATTACTAAGAAAAAAATATACCAAGGAAAACTCTTATTTGACGTCATCATCCAATCAGAAGTTTATATAACAATAGGTACAAACTCGCGACCTGTTGTCACTTGTAGAATCTCTGTAAAGCGACAGCCTGCGCCCTGCTCCTCTTCCCCGCCACCCCTTGCCGCCACCCGCCGCTGTCCGCCGCCGCCGCCCGCCGCCGCCTCGGCGCAGTCTTATTTTATTGCCTCGCACTCGTTGCGCCAAGCCCTCGAGATGAGCTTACCATCGTTTGCCTTCTTGCCCCAATCATTATTTAATGTAATTATTTGCGCGATAAACATATATTTTTTTGAAATCATAACAGTTACGTGTAGATTTTATCCGGCGGTTTCGTCTTTACTTTGTTTCATGCCAGATTTTACAAGGTTCTTAAAACATTTACATATTAGCAAGACCTTTTAAAACTTAAAATATGTCTGTTGTTTTTGATAAGTAATTTTAAAATAGTGAAAATGGCCTATTATGCTTTGCTAAACTTTTATGGTCTACCTAAATATTTTAAAATTGGTAAAATGGCATTAATATTAATAAAGTAAATAAAATAATGGCAACGAAATTGTTATGGATGGGGTCAATAAACTCGAGAAAGCGGGAGGCATTAAAGCTGTTAGTAAAAGACATCAACGAACGGGGTCTCGCTTTACTCCCGTAGCGGGCTGCAAAGCAATGTCGTCATATCAGAATTTATGGCTTATGTTATAAAAAGAAAAGGGTTTTAATCAAGATATGTCATTTTATATAAACTTTAGGATATAGCTCTGTAAAATACAAAAGTATCTCTTTAAAAAAATAATATTGCTCACTAAAAGTAAGTAACTGCTTGTAAAATACAGAGATCACTATGTCCTTTAAAAATTAACGATCATCCTTTCTACCTGTTGCCTCTGTCCGAGCGCAAATAAAAAACGGTTTCCCCTACTAAAGGGTTCACTTCCCATCACAAGGATTCTGTAAAGGCACGCACACATTTATATGCCGTACCACTGCATACATTATACTTACATATAAATGTATACATGTGAGTGTTTGTAGCATATACGTGCAACGTAACTTGACTTCGACGCAGCGATGTCCGACAGAAATTTCTTCGGGGGTTAAAGTTTCTTACAAACACAAGAATAGTTAATTATTGTATTAAGTCCTAGATATGTATTTTGTAATGTTCCTAATTATCAACACAGGTATTACCAAATGTAATGGTACTAACAAATTACTGTTTTATTTGTAATTAAAGATTTGATAACATGAAAAAATATATTTATGAATACTTCTGGACTATGAACTTAAAAAATTTCAAAAAAATTGTTTAAATATTATAATTCAAAGTATTTATTTTAATTATTTATTGATTATTGTATTTTTTGGTTTCCGATCTTCCCTTATTTTTTATTTACAGACAACCACAAGAACAAATTCATTAAAGGGTTTTATTATCTTACATCGAGGCTTGGAATTGTAAGACCTCACATTTTATGATTGATGGAGTTCCGATTAAAAATGAATTCTATTGTGTACAGAAATAAGACTGAAACTTAATGTAACGGTTACTCCCTATACATTTATTATTCACCGATATACGCTACTTTTTTGACATTCGGGGGATACCTTTGTGGTTTAAAAGTTTAAAATCATCTCGGTTTAATGTATAGCTTGCGTCATATCAATTATGAATCCATGAAGTCATTATGTCAAAAACTGTAAAAATAAATTAAGACCGAATCATTTTACTCTATTCATTTTAAGTTGCTTTTATATAGTAAACTGCTACAAATCATATTTTTATTTAGTTTGTTTATGCCTTTGAACACATTTAATAAAACTAGATCTTTGATGGTCGGTCTATAATTTTACCGCTAATCGTATTGCCAATTGTTGACTCTGATTACGTTTCAACAGGCTTTATCGTTTTAATTAAACTATAATTTTTGCCTTAACGATCCTTATTGAGCTAATTTATTTAATACTAGCAACTCGCCGTGATTCTAAACAGATGAATTTTTTTATTAATATTTTAATGCCAAAAGAAACAAAAGACATTTCTCACAAGTACAAATACCCGTCAGTATAACTGATATTTTGTCACTTGGGTTTTGTTCAATGTAAAATGGGTTTTAACTTTTTAAGGGGGAATTCTAATATTTTTTCTATACTAAAGATGTCCAAGTTACTAAAATGACTGAAGTCATATGGATTAAATAAGGCTACTTTTATTTCAAATATTAATTGACAGATAAAAGCAAATTGGGTTTTTGGTATAAAGCGGTGTTACCAGATATTTCAATCTTTTTAGTAAGTACAGATCTAGCCTCGTGCAACAAAATAACAATTATAAATACTGAGAGGAGATGCAAGGTCGCAGATAAGATAATTTTCCTGTATAGTTTTTCATATTAAATTGTGTGAATTTTACATTGTTCATGAATCATTTTATTTTTTGGTATATGCATCTTGTACTGTGGGGTACAAAACTTTAATAAATTATAATTTAAATCATTATAAATTATCCATCTACTTCCAGTGATTATGCATCAAAGCAAATTTAATTTGTTTTGCAACTGCATCTAAATACTCTTTCTTTTATTAACCTAATCTCTTTAATTAAAGCATTAATTTGTTAATTTTCTTTGTAAATTATTGGCGAATTAATATGGATACTCAAGCATATATTAAAAAATTACATTTATTAAAAAAAAGTCTTATAAAATTAATGACACTGTAAAAATTAAACGTTATTCTTAGTGTCTGTAACAGTAAATATTTTTTTAAATTTTGTTAACAAAACAAAAATATATTAGCTATGAATAATTATTCAATTATAACGAAATTTAAGATTTTTTTTGAAATGTTATAATACTTTAAATTTTATGATGTAATCAATTTGTTTTTGTATTATGAATTATTGTATATCACATATATTTAATTTCAAATTGCATTTTTAAATTTAAGTAATTTGCTACAATGTATATGTATGTAAGTAGCCGTCTACTTTACGGTGAGTAATAACTCTTCACAGACGAGTGCCGTTTCTGCTCCCTATTATAACTTATTTAATTAACACGTAAATAAATGATGAAAACTATTTTAATTAAAGTAAAACAATGTTAAAATTTCATTCGATCATATTAAGTAGTGTTTATTTCTGTAAAAAATTCTATTCCTAAAGTCTTTCATCAGATCACTCAATGATTTCGAAATCATCAACCAACTTAAATATAGATAGGTATCAGTAATCGTTGAATCGTTAAAACGGAGAAACTGTTTATTCATCACATTGACATCGACAGTCTGCACGTATGTGTGTATGTTATGTATGTGTTTGTTGCATTGTAGCTTATTAGCGGGACAAAGACAGAGAACGTATTGGTCATTTGTGCGACAGAGAAACACTAAACGCCACAAGGATAGTTTTACCTTATAAGTTTATGAATGTTCGATTTAATTGTTGAATTCGTTCTATAAAGTTTAATATTAAATATAGTATACATTTAATTTTTAGTTAAAATTTTATCTTTATTTTCAATGAATTACACTTTTTTTACTATAATAACAATAAAAATAGTAGTACCTTTTATCAAATATTAAAAAAAAAAGATTTTCTTTCGATATTAGGTACTTTGCATATTTGTATATCAAGCGTACCTTGAGATAAAGGATGTAAATCAAATAAAATCACGGAGCAAATACTCGCAAAGTTTTGAAAGGTCAAAGTTATTATATAGTGGTGTAATGGTTCGTTTTTCTATTTAGTTACAATCTCTATTTATATTTAATAGTGAAAAATTAAAACAGTTACCTTAAATACAATTTGTATAAAATCTAAGAACATAAGATTTAGTTGGTATTATGAATTTTCGTTACACTTTTCAGTGCATTTTTAAGGGTTTGTGATAACTGTAAAAAAAAATCTTATGAATTTAGGATCATTTATGAGTGGTTGGCACTCTTACACGCTTTAAGGTTGGTTATACATTCACTTGCGTGCGTATTGGCCTACCAGGCAGACCGCGCAGCTTGGGATTGAAAACTACGACATTGCTGCAAGGAGCACGGCGCAAGGGCGCGCCTCTCACTCACTCACGTCACGCGAATGTTTTTCGGATGCCGACATAATTATTGCACCCAATCAATATCTGCCACGTCCAATATAGCAATATCTTTTAAATTATTTTTTTAATTACACTTTAATCAAAGGTGAACCACAATTAGCTCTACTTTCGGATCGTCAAATAAACATCTGTCTGGTTGTTCTTATTTTACTTTAAATTAAAATGATATTTGTGGATCTTTGAAACATTTTCCTGTAAATATTAAATACTTTAGCTAATATTAAATCATTAAAAGTATTCCCTTTGCTTAATCAAAGTTTTTTTTTAATAACAGAATTCGCTATATAATCTAACACGATACGTCGGAATAAGGAGCGCTTATAGGGACAATATGGAAGTGTTTTTGCGAGGTGATGCAAGTGCCGAGCGTGCCACGCTCTACGTACAAGGAATCGTTCTGCAACGTTCCTGCTCTGCTACGATGTAAATGATCCCCTTGAATAATGTATCCCATTCTTGGTAAACTCTTCTTCCATCATATATGGTACACGGCAATTAACCGTTACTTCCAACTGCTTTCTATCTACTAACACTTGTAAAGAAGTACGCTAATTGCCAAAGCGGTTGCGAGTTTCTTTACATTTTTTGCGACAAGCCCTTTATGTCTCCAGAATATGTTCATGTGACTCGATTCGAAGATAAAATCAAAGAAAACTATGGCTAAACCAGTGACAAAAGCACCGGTTAATTTAACATTGATTAATTATTCTAGCTTCGTACACAATTTAAAGTCGCTATATTTGTTTTTTATAGAAGGAATATTATTAGAAGCGTCTGTTGTATACCTGTAATCTTTACAAGATTAATGTATATTACAACATTTTATCTCTTGAAATACACATTAATGTCTTCTATTTACTAAACTAGATTATAAGAAAATCTTACGATTAGAAATATTTTCTCAATGTACAGTTGTCGCTGAGAATATGCATCAATGTATTTATCCCCTTATTTATAAAAATTAAATAATTACATAATAAATAGACTATGAACAGGTCACCAATGAACTAAGGCATAAAAATTACGTGAAGTTGGATATATTTGTTTAAATAACTCTTTGTTTAAAGTACTTCATACTAAAACAGTTTGTAAAAATTGTTTTCGCAATATTAATGAAAGTTTCGATGTGTAATTTTTTACTAGCTGTAAAATAGAATTGATTTTCATAATAGATGTTAAAATCTATGAAATACAGCAGTAATACGGTATTATTAACACGTTATAACGATATTATAATAAGCGCCATGCCGTTATATAATCCTTTAACGTAAGCGCTGGAAGTTTCTTGTACATTTCTGTAAACTAAACCGTCTATGATCTCAGCGTGTTGCTATTTGGTACTAGCGATTTAATGTTATCGACCTAAAGTAGGCACTTTATATATGTATAGCGGCTATTCGCTTAGAATCGACTCGCGCGGTAGATATATAAGACAACAGCGTGGTTGAATATCACCGATGTCTTACATACTGTAAGACAGCACGGTATGGCATTGGAAACGAATGATAATGAACTTTATGAAAATTGTACCAAGTGTGATTTTCGAACTGTTCCGCCAAACGAAGCGCACGGGCGGGTCACGACTGACGCGCACGCGCGTTCGTGACCTTGCCGTGTTCGCCGCGCAGAGGTCACACTCTTGCGCAGATGTGCTCTAGCAACACTAAGCTTTCCTTAATCAAACACAATATTTAATAACTGACTAAAGAATATTTTCTATTTAAAAAAATATTATTTAATAATTAAATTATCTAAAATAAATTGCAATATTTTGTTTTACGGTTTTGTTCTCATCTACACATCGTTTAATTAAATAGTGAGACTCATGGGCAGTTTACTAAATATATTGTCGAATGACTTTTCAGCTTACTATTTAAAGTATAATATTTCCTTTCATTTTTGTATCATAAAATAAAAGCGTGTAGGGAAAGTACCATCACTATTGCTCTTGTCAATATTCGTATATAAATATTAACATTAATCTATAAAAAATAAATATATTTTACGTACTCCGTGTATGCTAAGACGTATTCCTCAAAATGTACCATATTTAATTGTAAAATCTTTATCATATCGGCCCTCCTAACAGTTAACCTTCCATTACAATCCCAACAAATGCGGCATTTCACTAAGCCCCATGATTTAATTAATTGTGTGATGTTTAAAATTTTGACTTTTGTTTTCGCTCGTAAAATGTTTTTGTTTGTTTAATTTTTATTTATTGTTTTCGTTCGCGTAAGTAAATTGTGTATTCTTGTGGGAAATCAATATTCTCAAATCTTTAACTTTAAAAACTAATTAAACATCAAAAAGCTACAAAGTACAAAATATATCACAATGGCTATTATTACGATGTTTGTATAAAATTT
Organism: Pharmacophagus antenor; assembly: GCA_018245475.1. Classification (NCBI taxonomy): domain Eukaryota; kingdom Metazoa; phylum Arthropoda; class Insecta; order Lepidoptera; family Papilionidae; genus Pharmacophagus; species Pharmacophagus antenor. Next base: position 10,161 of record DWQX01001392.1, on the reverse strand, counting down.
ACAAACGAGAAATTGTAACACATATCGAAAGAAAAGGAGCTTAAAATTACTTAAAACTTTATAAAAGTTATTCTAAATGTCCCGTTAATTTTTTAAAACAGGATGCATAATGGTTATGTCTATGTCAGGCACTGTTTTAATAATAGATGCTTCGATAGTCTCCAAAATCTGCTTAAGTATGTGGGTTGGCAAAAGGTCATTCCTTGTACTTGCTAAAGTCGATTTCATGAGTTACAAGCCAGTTTCGCTTGTTTGCTATCCAATGACGTGGTGATGAATCCTCTTGGGATACCCAGTGTCTGTTTCAAAAAAATGTTTAGAAAAGAAGTTGCACAATATCTATAAGAACGATAGTTTAATACAAAATAGTTTTACCATAACACAGAGAACGTCTGGGATCTGAATAGGACGCTCATATAAATGATGTACGATATCTGCACTAGATTCTTAGGATACTTGCGCCGCTCATTGTTGTGGCCTTTCCTTTATCATTTAGTTTGTGGTTAAATTATTTAATTTGAAGAATATATTTCACATTACTATTTTTCCGAGTGTCTCTTTATATGTACTTATAAGAGAAAATTTCTTAAACCTTTATTACTTTTTAAACTTTTTATGACCAGCTTTATTCTCCGCCGATAAGCTCAAAAATCTTCATTAGCTCTCCTTATACCCTAGTTTTGTTTAAATTAAATTGAAGCGTTAACATTTTACGCTGATAGCGGAATTTCTTGGATTCGTATTCACTGTGCTATCTGCTGATCCTCAATCACTGGTGTCCTTACCATACGAGACCGATTCTTTTTAGTTTCTAAGTATCTCACTTGGCGCATTACCTCATCGATATAGCGCAATAACGACGACTCAGTCCTTCTTTTTTAAATTCCACACAATATTGGAAATCAATTTATTTTTTATTTAATGATGGCACAAGAGTTCCTTGTTCAAAATATTTTAAATATTACTGGCCAGTATTTGAAAATTACATTAAATAAAGGATATCATTGAATTTAAGAACCAATTAAGTACAAACACCAACGCACAACTATCGAACGAGCTTTAGTGGTTGCTGATAGAAGACTTATACTTATAGGTTAAATATAATACTACTTGTTATCTTTTAATGTCATACAAACAAGTTGCAAGTAAATTAAGAAAATTATAAAGCATATCGATGCAGTTGTCGCCAATGGTATTTCCGGACCGATACGACTTAGGGGCTTTCAAAAAAACAGACTACTCCATCCTTAAACGTCGGCAACCCAGTTGCGACTCTCTTAATGTTATGGCTGTCTATGGATGGCGGTGATCACTTTTCAAAAGTTGAACCGCTCACTCGTTTGCCTACTTTTCTTATATATATAATATAATACACTAATGTTTGGTGGTACTACTCTCTAAAAATAAAATTATATTATTCAACTTTAACCTATCTTGCTGTTAACAATATTGCATAGGTATAGAGATAAATTCTCTATCTGCGTTTTAAGAATGAATAAGACAGATTAACACCACTGATAAGGGGAAAAGGCGGCGAGGAATGAGAAATGCCGCCATAACAGGGCGTTGAAACTTTCACCGGTGATGTAGGTACTTCTCCGAAGTTGAGTTATTAACTAATGACAAAAAGAGGGTTCCCATTTCGAACTGTATTGTTGTTCGGTTTATATTTAACTTAAAATTTCATTATATAATTATATTAACTAACGCTTTATTGTTAAAATTATTAATCATAAATTTTGTGAACTTTGTTTTGGAAAAAAATATTTTATCTGTTTATACACAATTGACAGATTTAAAAACAAATTTGAAAATTAAAAATAAAAAACATTATTAATTAATATTGTATGAAAAAAAATTTCATTTTTCTCCATCGGTTATGGGGTACCACGACCTCGATTTCACCTGTGTAAATAATATATGATGTTTTATTATGTATGCATGTGTATTTAGTTTTTTTGGCTTGCCCCACAGACACTCCAGTGTTACCATACCAATGTCATACTAATTAGAACATAATTAATACAAGCAAGCATACTATTTACCAGGTAAATGACCTGCTTGATTATATATTAAAACTGGTTGCTCATTTTAATTGGTACTGTAATTTAGTGATGAAAGAAACCAGGAGAACAATAATAGGTTTCGCAGATAATTTTTGTAATTTATTAATGTAAAAGCTGTAAATAAATTATAATAATAAGTTCAGAAAAGGCGATTATTATCATAAAAAAATTCGTAATTTTTTTATGATAATAATCGCCTTTTCTGAACTTTATTACAGCTAATGTGGTTAAATATTTTTACAACTTTTAATCTTTACAATTATTTTTTAATATGTTTTCCAAAATAGTTTTCGGGAGATGAAGTTGCTTGCATCTGTAGAAATTATTTGAACTCTATTCCCTACACTTGTCCCCTGGGTAGTGCTAAATGAGCGATAAATTTCTGTTGGTGGACTTGGGCCGCTGGTTTATATTACGCAATTAGCAAAGCCTTGCCGCCAAAAGAGTTTGTCTTGTTCCAGCGTGATGCGTTAATAGAGCCATAACGAGGTTAAATATGAACGGTAGCAATACGTGATTGAAACCTGGTACAACAAATTTGAAGTCGCAGCGTCAGTACGATGGTCGCGGGATCCGCTGACCGACCGCAGGTAGTCGGGGGTCTAAATAGTGAGAAAGCTACTCACGAAGGGCTGCTCCGCCAATTGTTAAAAATTCCAAAGTTGCCCCATCGTTCCGGTTGGCAACCGGGTGAGAGGACCCGATGGCAATCTCTGAGGGGGTTCGGGCGTCCCCGTAATCTTCAGACCAGGCTCCCATCGATGTGGCGGCTCTTTTGGTGTTAACATCGCTATGCCTAGTTCTTCTTCCTTCCTCCACCTTATTCACTACCCAAGAGTGACTAAAACGAGAAGAAGAAGGAAAATGCAACAGCAGACGCACTTTCTCTCTATTAGTGTAGACCTTACTAACATTAAAGGTCTGCACACAAATCTCGATGCAGTGTACCACCACCTAGAAACCGCTTGGCCGCACTTACTTTTTCTGACGGAGACTTAGACTTTCCTGGATGCTCTTAGAGCACGTTTTCCACCCTCGCGCCGGAGTCTTTGTATGTCCGCAACAACGTATGTTATCAGCATCTCTGTCAACTTGAAGAACCCACATTTTCTACACTTTGGATGATAGTACATGATACAGGCACGAATAAAATCCTTTATGTTTGTGTCTACCGTTCGCATAGCGGTGACCAGGAGACAACTTGTTTGTTTATTCACCTTAGTGAGGTCGCTGATGTGGCACAATATCGAAACGTTACTGTGCAGTTGGTTCTTCTGGGGGACTTGTCTATGCCTGTCATCAGGACTGACTGCTCTCATACCAAGGACCGATCACGCTGGGAGAGAGACACGGAATTTTTCCTTGTCGTTGAATCTTTCTCAGCTGGTTAAACAAGCAACTAGGGAGCAACGTTATCGGCCAAATGCTGGACCTTCTGTTGACTACGAACCCGGCCAGGTATAAGGTGAGGTGAGTTCGCCTCTGAGGTCCTCTAATTACTGTCTTGTGAAATCTGTGTCGTCATATTTCCTTTTGTGACTCGCATGGACTAGGGCGAATTTGACGATACATGTCAGCAGAGTGAGATGAGATGTGTCACTTCTTTGCATCATATCCGGTGGCAGGTTTGCTTCTCTTTTGAAGATCCGTCGAGACCTGTGGATACCGTAACCGACGTGATACACCAAATTATGGAATACTTCACTTCTTTAACGTACCCATCGAGGACAAAGCTCAACCTTGGTACAGTGCCGAATGTGTTCAAGCTGCAAAACGCAAAAATTTGGTATACCTTGTCTGGGTTGAAACTCGCGACCGCAGATCTCCGGATTTTAGCCTTGGAAAGCCTTCAACCATACCGCTAGGCCGTACAAAGTGCAGTTGCGGTGGGATTGTCTACACCGAATTAGACGTATTGGCGCAAAACTCTCTACCCAACCATCTGGCAGTCGAGCCTTCTGGGTTCTTGCTAAGGTGGTCGAGACGAACTTCTGCCGGTCTTCAGTATCTCCACTGGTAAAGTTTTATGGTTCGCTGGCCCACACAAAAAAAGAGAACGCAGACCTTTTTGCAACTCTTTTTGCTCACAATTCGTGTCTAGACACCGCTAGTAGCATCCTTACACGAATACCACAATGTAGCATCTCCATGCAAGAAATCCACATTATACAAAAAGAGGTTTTAAAAATGTTGCGTTCTCTAGAGGTTAATATAGCCTCTCAACGATTGTACTAACGACTTGTGCTCTAGAGTTATCTACTGTTCTGAGACTGTTAGTGTGCTTGTAACTGAATCTGTCTGTTTGTATCGCCTCTCTTTTAAGACTGGTATGGTATCAAAGTGCTGGAAGATTGTGAATGTACAGCCTGTGACTAAAAAAGATAGCCGTGCCGACCCTGTCAATTAGCGTCCGATTTCAATTACGTCTATAATCTGAAAGATTATGGAATGTATATTGAACTCACGTTTGATGGCATACCTAGAAAATAATGATATCCTAAGCGACAGACAATATGGCTTTCGCCGAAATCTGTCGTCTGGGGAGCCTTTTTTTTTTTAAAAAAACCCATTGGAAGATATTTATTTTTCTTCCAATGGTTACAAATTTTCCTCTGACGTAGTTGATTCAGAGTCCTTATGTGCTATTTATTTAATTACAATTTTTCTATTTGTATACTTAACTAGTTTCTCTTATATTCATGCTTAATTCTATTTATATCTATGTGGTTTTACTTAATTCTAAAATACAATTATATTTTCATTACTATACTTATAACGATCTTAATTTATATAACTTAATCCTAGAATAACAAAAATGTATGACTGAGATGTATGCTTGAGCTGAAGGTTATTTGTTTCTGGATATGGTTCTTGTTGCTATGTGCTTGCAGTATGTGATGAATTTATCCCTGGTGGTTTCATTGGCTATTAGTTCGTGTAGTTTATCTTCTCTAATTTCTTCTTTTGTTGCTATTTCGAATTCTATTCTTTTGGATAAATAAATCGGACATTCTACTAGTAAGTGTGTGATATTTTCTAGTTTTCCAGAGTCGCATTTACAGGTTGGGCTTTCTTTTCTTTTGAATTTAAATAAATAGTCAGCAAATCCGCCATGTCCAGTGAATATTTGTGTTAGGGTTGGGTCAATTTCCAGTTTTCTGATAATCGGGTAGGATTCTATTACATTCGGGAAGAACAGCTTCGTTACAGAGGCTGTTTCCCCCTCCTTGTAGCGTAGATTCCATACATCCAGAGACTCCAGTCGTATGTTTTTCTTAATATATGAAATTGGACATTTGTCGTAAACGCTTTTCTTTTTACTTTTGATTGCGGCGTCTTTCGCCAGAGTATCCGCCCTTTCGTCCACCCCTGAATGAGCTTTAGTCCAGAATAGTTTTATTTTCTTTCCCTCTTGTGTTGCTTGTTCTATATTTTTTCTGGTTATCGCTGCGAGGGGGTGGAAGGGAGCGCACTGTGCCAGAGTTTCAAGGGCGGATCTGGAATCACTAAATATATTATAATTAATGTTCCTATCTCTACAAATAAAATCAGTTGCTTCCTTGATTGCGAGCAGTTTCGCCTGGTAAACTGCAAAAATGTTCTAGTTTCAGTTTCTTTGTTTTATTTTCTTTGGTACTATCCCATATTGATAGTGCCGCCCCTACTTTGCCTTCTATCTTGCTTCCATCTGTGAAGATGTTGACGTCTGCTTCGTGTTGGTTTATTTCTGCGCCGTTCTTCAGGCAGAGGAACTGTAGTCCTGCCTGCTGCGCCGGATGAGGGATCTCTACGTAGCTGATTTTTCTTTCTACTTCTCTATCTTCCGCCTGGGGAGTTATTAATAATCTGCTGATCATCGGTATCTATGGGTACGCAGATGACAGCTCAGTTATGGAGATATATCTGTTAAACGACCGGGTCAGACAGAATCAAGTACAATCTCATTGTGAGGCCATGGTGGATCGTTTGGTTTTCATATTACAGGCAGTCTCCGAATAAGGTGAAGCCAATCTTGTGAAATTTAATGACTCCAAACCACAAGCGTGTCTGTTCGCCACTAAAAGGAGCCAGTTAACTTTGTGTCTTACTTTCCGGGATGTGATCTTGGAATACACCGATCGCCTTCAGTTACTGGGTATTGAAATATCTTCAAACCTTAACTTTGGCCGATTCATCGAGTTCAAGGCCAAGATATCGCAAGGAAGCTGGGAGACCTTGCGGCGGCACTTCACACTGGGACAGCTTTTATCTCTGTATAAAGCCCAGGTCCGGTCATGTGAGAAATACTGTTGTCATATATGGGCTGGCGCTGCCAAGTATCAACTGGCAGCTCTAGACTCGGTGAAGAGGCGGGAAGAGAAACTGATTGGTGACTAAGGCCTTGTTGATGCCATTTTGGACAGTCTTGAATACTGACACCGTGTAGCCGGCCTAGCGGTGTTTTACAAGATACATTTTGGAGAACGTACCCCCTTTTCGCCTTCGGAGGGTTAGACACATGAAGTTTTACCATCCCTTTCGCTGTGGACATTTCCTTCATTCGGACGAAGCTTTTTGCCTCTTCGTTCTTAATGCGTCCAGCAAAGGAATGGAATAACTTACGAGTACCGGCGTCAGTTTTCGCGTTCGAATATAACGTGAATGTCTTTAAGAACAAAATGTATAAGCTACTTCTAAGTTTGTGCGCTTTACCACCAAAAACCACATCATCACTTAATATCAGTTGAGATCGTAGTTAAGTATAAACACATAAAAATAAAAAAAATCTCTGTAATTGTGAACCGTAAGTTATTACAAGAATATTGAATATTCTTAATAACAAATAAGCTCACGGGTTCGTTGATTTCATTGAATGTAACTATATGTTAATAATCACTGTAAGTCATGAAAAAAATCCCTTCGACAAGCCGTATTTGGTCAAAAGTTGCAATAATCTCCTCAGATGGCACTGTTCCGCGGCACGTCTTCAGTTTGTAAATGTTAATGTTTTTCCATTACACACGCACACACATATACACGCCACACCAATTTGTACCTATACCACGTAGGAGACTAACAAGAGCATCCATTTTTTTATTATATCTTATAACCGGCAATCCACACTATAAAAATTCGGCGATGTTCAATTTTTGTAGTTAAGGGATAAAATTAAATTGGAATTGTACTGACGAAGAAATGTCAAAAAACATCTTAAAATGCGATGGGTATATTATGTAAACCACGTAAATGACGTTTTGTACATCAAAATAAAACGTGATGTAAGCTGTTTATATATAAATATTATTCCCATCGTGTGGGCAATTGAGCAGCTTTCTCAACGGAAACTTCTGATGGTCCCAAAATATTTCTTAAAATCTCCCTTAAATCTAAGTCTTTGGCATTCCTTAAAACCTAGTAATTTGCAAGCTTTTCGAAACGTGAAATTGTTCAATTGTTAATAAAGATCCTCTATCAAAATATTGAATAAAAAACGATTTGGATGACGTCATTAGTAAAACTTCTTTGGAAACATTTAATGGTTGGTAGAACGGAATGGATGTTTGCATTACTTCGGCTATGTATAAATAAATTGGTTTAGTCGAAGAACAAATTACTTTTACAGAATGTTAGATGATAGTGTCATTCCTGTGCTTTCTTTAGGGGTATACTACTGGCCATAGCGAGCGTAGATCGTCGAAAATAATATTATTATCTTACTCTAGTAAGAGTAAAGTGAAACAAACATTACCAGTATATAGCAACTTTGTCCTGTCCTGTTCTAATACATTATTTTATGACAGATTAATGATTAGGTCAGGTATGAATAATTCAAGGATACTGCACAAAGCAACATACATATTAATATAAAATTATTTTAAACAATTTAAATTCTGGTATTGCTATTATCACAGTTTCGATTTAATCGACGATAAGAAGGAAAATCGCGATTCGTCTTTTTTATGTATGACCGCGCCATAGCTTTTTATTGAATGGTGCGAATATTGATCGTACCTTTTTTTTATTCGAAAAAATATATGTCGTTTAAAAGTATTTCATGTACTATTTTTTAATAAAATATATTATAATGTTTTTTTATCGTACATTCATTTACATTAAAAAAATATTTTACGTATTTATTTATAAAAGACAGTAAAATTGGTATTATTAGAAATAATTTAAGAATAAAAAAAATTATTAACCATTAATATATGTAAAGCTATGTCGGCTTTTATTACAAAATAGGCAAAGAGGACTATAATAAAATCGTCTCTTGTATACATTAAAGTCCACTCACAATTTTAAAAGGATAATCAACGCTAGCAAAATCTTGCCGTTTCCTTACCATAATGAACAATATTAAGAACCCCGCTAAGTGTAATTGGGGTCTGTACAGCAAAGTACTCGGTTTATGTGGCCGCATAATTACATATAATAGGCGACTTTTGCAACACCAGCGAACTAAGAATATTTTACTTCTTAAGATGGAAGTGTTGAAAGAGTATGTAATGTTATGTGTAAACTGCATTATATGATTAACTTAATATTGTTATTCCTTTTTTCAAATCTGTTATATCATTACATATTATACAACATAATTATATTTAAGAAAAATGTTTGAATATATTACGTGGCTTCCTTTAAAAAATCATTGAAATTTATGAAGCCTAATCTGTTGCTGGGGTTGGTAGGTTTTATTGAAATGGTTATTTCTTCCATGTAGTAGTGAAATTATTCCTTTAAAAACTATTACTAAAATTACAAAAATAAGGAGACTTAATATGGTGCATTATCATATAAGGGTTTGTGAATAACTATTAATTATCACTAGAAATCTTTTTGAAGCACACTTAAACGTAAAAGACCAATTTTATACCACCATCATTTATAAAATACTGGGAGTCTCAAAAGAAAGGTGACATTTGTTTTGGTTATTGTGTGAACGCAACTATTGTGAGGGGTGCGGGGGGTATGTCATTCGGTAGCCTAGCTTCTGGGAATTTAGTCGCTATGGAGCGTTTCTCGGGAGTGGATCGTGCGTTGTGCGCACGCGAGTTTTACAAAAACCGTAATTCAGCAACTGAAGCGCGTAGAAAAATTTTCAATATTCGACATTTAAATGACGCGCCAAGCCCTAAACTCGTTGATAAATGGGTCAAAAAGTTTGAAAAGACCGGTTCAACGCGGGAAAAATCAAAATTCGGACGTCCAAGGTCTTCGAGAACGGTCGAAAACAGACAGTGTTTCTTAGTTTGTTCGTGACAACCCAGACCTTTCGATTCGGAAGCATGCTGATGCTTTAAGCTTGCATAGATCTTCGTTTTTCTGCATTTTACACAAAGATTTAAAGCTGCACTCGTACAAAATTCAATTATTGCAAAAATTAAAGCCTCAGGATGCTGGGCAGAGGTTCGACTTCATAAATCAGATGATTGAGCGATTTTATACGTTTACCAACGTATTTCAATTGGATGAAGCTAATTTCCATCTCAATGGACATGTAAACGAACAAAATTGCCGATACTGGAGTGCAACTAATCCAAAACACAATGTTACCGTTATGTGGAGATGTTAGACAACTTCTTCCTGCTTGAACTGCTAAACTTTCCTCATTATAACCAAAGAACATGGTTCTAGCAGGACGGAGCAACTTCACACACGTCCAACAAGTGAAGTTTTTCCTGGCAAATTGATGTTCAGGAGAGGAGACATAAATTGGCCTTCACGAAGTCCCGATTTAACTTGAATGGACTTCTTCTGTGGAGTTATGTTAAATCTAAAGTTTATGCCAACAAACCGAATTCTTTGGCACAATTAAAAGAAAATATCCGTCACGAAATGGCAGCCATCACTGACAATACATGCCGAGCCGTCATATAAAATTTTAGAGCTCGAATGAATGCCATGAACGCAACGGTTTACACTTGGACGATATCATTTTCAAGAAATAAATTGTCAAAAAGTGAATTTTAATATATAATAAACATTTTTTTTTATTAACTCTTGTTTAATTTTTTATGGATTTTTAAATGTGAACTATCTTTTGAGTCATCTTGTACGTATCATACAACAGAATTCGTATATATCTATCAAGATTTTATAATACATTTATATATAT
>DWQX01001391.1:0-28477 GCA_018245475.1 Pharmacophagus antenor | reverse complement strand
TATATATATATATATATATAGCAACAATAACTATCCATATACTCTATATAGCAAAATTAACTATCCAGGTTAAATAAATTGACTTGGAGATCGTAACATTACATAAATTTTATTTCAATGTCAATGTGTAGAGAAAATTTTATATTAGTAGTTTATTTATAATATGTCATTTATAGGACGGTAGCTTCAGCATTAAATTCGTTGGCTGCTATCACGTGTCAAGATCTATTCACAGGACTTCTAGGAATAAAACTCCCAGAAAATAAAGGAGCAATAGTAAGTTATCGGACAAATATATAATTGCAAGTATTTACAAGTGATGACGGAAGTTAAAAACAAAAGTTCATTTTTGATGACGCAATGAACTACTTTTTTGTTGGTTTAATGGATTAAGGTATATTGTACCATATTTCTTAAATATATTGTAATATATTTAAGAAAAACCTGTCATATATGAGTTATGAGCTAATAGGGCGAAGTGTTAGTTCCTAACCAATAAAAAAATAACATTTCATCCCGCACCTGATGTTAAGTGATAATGAGGCCGTCGATGGTGAATCGTGCTTACCAAGAATATTTCTGGCTCTAACATGTATGATTTTCCGCACACAGCAATGCTGTTACAGCGGCAGACTGATAATGTGGATGGTAGCTAACCACGCGGGTTATAGATAGGAAGTGATCCCTTGAAAGAAAAAAATTAAAACTTTTATGACAAATTGCCTATTTAAACGACATATTGAAAAATATGATATGGTGATAAGCAAAATGTCTGATCTTCATGAAATTTCGCGAGATGGTCTGTTCATACAGCGTCACAATGCATCATTGTTCTAGGCTATACGTATTACCACAATATTTTTTAGCTTCAGCGTTTCTATAGTTAAAATAAAGTAGTACTTTACAATAATTACCGCATGCAACTACATATACCTACCACAAAAAAAAAAGACAATTTTAAGTAAATAGTATGTTAAAATATGTTGCGACTTTTTACCTGTCATAATATTTTATGTTTAGATAGCAAAATGGGTGTGCTTGGCGTTTGGAGCATTATCTTTTGCCTTGGTATTTGCCGTCGAACGCTTGGGACCTGTGTTACAACTTGCGCTCTCCTTCAATGGTATGGCAGGGGGCGTAACCCTAGGTTTGTTTAGTCTCGGGATGCTTTTTCCATGGAGCAACGCAAAAGTAAGTCTATATAAAAAATAAATTGTTATAAAAAAACATCAGAGCTAACAAGTTCTATCTAACACGCGGCACTTTATTGTGTCATATAGACTTAAAGATAATCTATAACTACTCACGACAATAATATCTTCACAATAAATAGACAGTGATTCAAACTCATAAATGGAAAGTTGGCCGGTAGATACAATAGCAAATACAATCAAACTTATTAATGACTACTGAAAACATTACTCACTGAAGTATTAAATTATTGTTTTAACAGGGCGCAGTAACGGGTGGAGTGTTCGGTTTACTAGTAGTAGTTGTAGCTGGCGGTGGTGCCCAACTCGTCCAAATCCCACTACCGCGTCTACCCGTTTCAACTAATAGATGTCCCGCTTCATACAACCTCACATCACACATGATATTTAACCCTACGTAAGTTATACAATCTTTTTGAGAATAATATAAATTACTCTTTTTCAAATCTTTCAATTATTTTACAAATGAACAATATCGGATCTCCATTACAATTATACATATACGTATAGTTGTGTATAATTGACGCAAATTGTTACAACATTTAAAAAGAAATTATATAAACATCGATTGAATACCCTTTGAATAACAAATAATTATGTATTGACGCAATGACGTAGAAGTTATTATTTTAATTTTAAAGATTTTTCATACACCGCTAATTCTTTATGAAGCACGAATTTTGCCAGAGAGTTATTAGCCCACTATTTCTATTTAATTGAAAAATGTAGACAATTTTATCATCTTTAGTCTTTGCCTTTTACTAATCAATGAAGACCTTACCCATTCCCTTCCAGCCAAAATGTTCCTCCGCTTTTCGAATCTCCTAGTTATCGACCATATGAAAGGTGCGCCTCCCACACGGCCTCCACTCTAAGACCTTTCTTCCCTAACCGCAGTGCACAACAATATGGATGACCCTCTACACAATACATTGGAAATTTTGAGCAATATAACAAAATATAAGTCCATTTTAAAATTTCTATAAAACCTCTTCAATTTGAATCAATCATCATCAATATCAAATCAAGGGCGTGAAAAGGTTAATGTATAGCGATACATGAATATATTATTGTTATTAAGTATAAGTTACACATTACATTACATATTAGCATCTTTTTCAGAGAAAACCATGATGAAGCAGTGTTCTGGCTATTCCGCGTATCTTATCTGTGGTATACTGGACTGGGTTGCTTAGCAACGTTGCTGGCCGGTCTCATTGCATCTGTCATAACCGGCATTACTGAACCGGCTAATGTACCAATTGATTTGATATCGCCCCCTGTTATCTCTTTACTAAACGTTTTGCCTACTAAGTTTAAAGTACGTATCAATTTTATATATATAATTTCAAGCACTTATTTTTATTAATTTTTGACATAAATCTTGACAATTTGATACTCAGAAATAGCTTATAAATATTTTACTTCTTTTATCTCGACTAGTCAACGAGAAATCGAAAGTACTATTACATATTTTTGGGTCTCTGACTGATTAATAAGTCGTCATTACCATTCATACATTCAGATTAATGAAAGTTTAAATTGATAATGTTGCCGAGAAGTGCATACCGTTATAATTTTGCAATTAATATCATCATTATTTTCATTACAATTAATTATTCGAATGATTAACTTATTGATAACTACAGGGAATTCTAATATTGTACGTATTCATATGATAATTTGTGTATAACTGTTTGTGCAGAAAGCGCTTCATGTGCCGACACGTTTAGGAACTGATCGTCGTCGAAGTTCAAGCGTTCGACCCCCAAGCATTACCGATGACAAGGACACTAGACGAAGAAGGCGCTTGTCCGAACTCGCAGGCGGCGTATTCTATAGCGATGCACCACTCACACACGGTCTTGATAATCCTGCCTTGAGGCTGGAACCAGAAAAACCATTGTCCATTGATTGTACCCACTGTACTTTCACTCTGGATCCCACCGTGCCACCCCACTTCCAACAAACATCCACATGTTAATGGTGCAGAATATCCATTTCTATATTTAAGCAAATTGAAAATATGTAAACAGTATTATATTTAATTATTTTCACAAAGGTACTATCCCTTAATACAATAGTAATATAATTTCCTTTATGAATATTTTTACTAGTGTGACCACACTCAACTTGTAAGAAGCATTTGTATGTAATAGGCCAATTTTTAAACATGTTACATCATGCTCTAAAAAATATGGTGGACATTATATTCATTTGTAAAGCACAAATTCACCTTCATTTTACATCAATAAATGATGATTCTCGCTAGACCAGTAACTCTATAGTTAAAACTTGTGACAATAGTTAACTTCATACACTAATGACTGGCGATAGTAATAGTGTAAGAATTAAATTTATATATAATTTCTTCATGAGATTTACTAACAGAAAAAAAGACAACAAGATGTGGCAGAACTCACATTTACAAACAATACACATAAGATATAAATAATACGAAAAAAAAAATAAGACATGAACACATTTATTAAACTATTAAGATTGTAATAATGTTTATTTTACCTTTTATCTTTAAATACATTTATGACCAAATGTTGAATTTTGGTGCACCTATGAGATGAATTATTTTATTAGTACACATACATAAGGATTTAATTTTTTTTTCACGTAAAATTCAAGTGTTCTAATGGGAAGAGACAATAAGTAATCTTTATAAAATTAATTGCTAACAAAACAAAATTAAATTTGAACTATTTCATATTACAGACATTTGCAACAATATTATTATTATATTATCAAATAAGTTAATTTAAAATAAACAAAAATAGCTAAGCATAGTATTTATAAACTTTCGGAAAGTAATTATTAATAAATAATATATTATTAATCAATAATTACTTCATATATTTTAAAAACAATTTTAATTATGCACATATATATAACTATATATGTGCAGTTATATACATAACATATATAACTGCACATAATCTTTTTAAGTATAAGTATGTTCTATGTTTTATTGTCACATAAAATTTATTTACTTGCAATTATGTTTATTTTAAAATTGTATCATTTCCACATTTCAGTAATTAAATACATTCTGTACAAGCCGTTCAAGAAATAATATATTTTTTTTAGATTTACAAGAACTCAAAAATATTTATTTAAACTTTTTTGTACGCCAATCACACAAAAATTGTTGAATGTAAGGGTAACGAACTTTAACGATTTCATGAGGAATAACATTTTTGGGCTATTTATTTTAGGAATTTCTCAGACAGAAAACAATTTGGAACTTCATCATCAAAAATCTGACAAAAAAGTGAATCACGAAATGTGTACTGAGTGTACTATAAAGTAATTTCAGTAACAATAACTGTAAATAATAAATCATTGCATAAATATGACTTTATTTACCATCATATATTACTTTAATTATGCATAAAGTTGATTTAGACATACATGTTTTAGCAATTTGATGTTGAAAATAATTCAAGCAATTAAAATGCCATTAGTGAAATAATGAGTTCAAGTTTAATAATTTGGTTGTCTTCCATCCAAAGAATGAATGTAATATAACAGGTGAAACCAAACAAATATAGGTCCTTATAATATCATAAGTGATTTCTATTCTTAGCCACATAAATATGTTTATTTTGAATAAACACAGTTTCATGATAACAAGTCTTCCTGTTGCAAGATTTGTTGTTGATGAATTTCTTTCATTGTTGAGACTGGCAATGTGGCACTTACTGTTATAGATGGCATACCAGGTAAGGAAACAGGAGTCACAACAGGAAGTCCACTCGCCATTGGAGGTAATATAGATGATTGGTTGAAACTACTCATATCGAAAGTAGGTACTAAGTTTTCGTCTTGAGGATATGATGCAGTAGTAGGTACTTGCGGATGTGTGTAATTAGGCATGATGGGTATATATGGCTGTGGTTGATTCATTGGAATGCCTGGCAAATTGGGAAGGGGTGCTGGAGGCTGCATGTTGGAAACAGATGGTATACTGCCCAGATTTGTTAATGTTGCATCTGCTAAATCTGTAAATAAATTTCGAGATTATAAGAAAAGTATTATGAAGACTAAGGAGAGGTTTCCCTAATCCACCTAAAAGTGAACCACTTCCTGGCTTTAAAATCGTAATATTGTAGCTTTTTAAAAATTGAGCTTATTTGATGAAATGGTTCAAAAGTAATATATCGGCAATTTAAATCACCTATCCATTAACTAACAAAATATGATTTTAAGCTTATATTTAGCGTATTTTACACACATCTAATTTATATTGAAAAATTAAAAAATAATTGTCGGCAGCACCATCTAATACACATGTTAATAAATAGTGGTATAATTTTTAATACTTACTGCTAGAGTAAGCAGCCATATTTGAAACAACAGACTGTGCTTGTGAGATGGGTTGTTGTGCCATAGCTGGATGTGCAGCATTGTTTTCTTGTTCGGTTGCATTATAGTTACCTCCGGAATTTACCAAGGGGACTCCAGATAAAAAGGAAGTTGGAGGCTGATTTTGTATTGATCCTTTTTGTGATATTGCACTTTGGGCACCACTAACAAGTGGAATCTTTTCATCATTTAAACTAAGGTTTTGTACATCTGATATTACAGTCTCATGTATATTGACAGTCTGTGAGGAAACCTGAAAATCATGATAATAAGCAATTTTTTAAGGACTTCTACTTTTTATTTACAAAAATTTCTAAGCTTGTATTTATTCAATAAAAGTTATATTCAAAATATATTGATTAATATTTATATATATAGTTGTGCATTAAATTTGCAAATTCCAAAATAATTATAGTGAAAAATGAGAACAACATAAAAGCAAATTCAATGTTATTAAAATATGTAAATAGACTAGAACATACTTTTCATTACTATCCTAATGATCAGATTATGAAATTTGGCAAATTTTTAATAAATAAATTTACCAAACCTCACAATCAGAATTAACATTACTTTTTGATAATTAACTGCTATCTGTTACTAGTAAAACATATTCTCTATCTCTGCTTCAATACTTAAAAAAATTTAATTATCTTTTACTAGACCCACTTAGAGTTAAATTACTGTTTAAAATATAAAAAATTTGCATATTGTCTAAATTATTATGCTGGAACTTTATTCTCATTCTGTGTATTTGTTTTTGAACATTACATACCATTGGTGTTGTTACATTATATAATCCTAGATTTGTTTGTTGTGCAGGGTTGTTTCTTATTGGAATCCTATGTAAATAACCATATCCGATTCCACATCCTAAACTACCTTGTCCACCCCATATATGGTTTGGTGTAATGTGAACTTCACGGCATGTATCATCTGAAGTATTGTATACAAAAAGTTTTAAGGCTCTTCCTTCATGAGCTTCTATTAAAGTAAACAAATCTTCACTCTCATGCATAATTGAATCTGCACCAATTATGTAATCTGTAAATGGTCTTAGCCCAGCTATTTCAGCAGGAGAAGAAGGATGCACTTCCTTAAAAATAATACATAATAAAAATCAACATGTGGCCTCTAAGACACTTAATATTTTATAAATATTTAATATCACATATATACTTACTAAAACGTGCCACACGTTTTCATTAGCTCCTTCAAAAGAGCAAAATCTTATGCTTACTCCAAGAAGCCCCTGCCCTCCCCAATTATTGTTCGGAGTTATCGTGACTTCCCTAACTGATTGTGTTTTGCTGCTATATATGAGCATTTTAATTGTTTTGTCAACATTTTTCTTTAATAACTCTTTTAGAGTATCATTATCTTGGTCAAGTCGAATGTTTTCTATCGCAACAATAAAGTCGAAAAACGGTTCCAAGTTAGCTTTTTGTCCCGGAGAGCCGTCTTGAACCTGCACAGTATATTAAAATTATTTGTTTAAAAAAAGGTTGGTCACTGATTTACAATCTATGCACTAATACTCACCCGCAAAACATGATAGCCTTCTGAACCACCTCCGGGTATTTCATTACTTTGAGAGGAGCCCATTGAACCGCAAATAAATATAAATATATATATGTGTGTGTGTATTTCTGTAAAATATTTAGGAATATTTTGGTTTTACACTATTAAACTGACATTCGTCGATCTAGAATCGACTTTGACATTTCCATTTTTTTGCTACGTACGCAGATTACGTGGCAAACAAAATTTCTTTAATTCTTTTTTGAGAAATACAATGCAATTTTTCCATATATATTACTAAAAGAATTTAAAAAGTACTTGCAATTTACTAATAAAAACAGTTTTAAGTAAATTCAGTTTATCTTCTGAAAATAAACTTTTTATATAATGAAAACAAACTACACAATAGTACAATTTTATGATTATTTTGTTGTTGGAAAGAAAGTATATCGAAATTGATCCGGTACAAAAAAATCTCGTACCAAGAATTGAGAACATAAAATGTTTGTTGTGATGTTAATTAATTCAATGACAAACAAAAATTATTCGACTATTATTAATGATTAATAAAGATTTTAAAGAAATAATTAAAATCCTTATTTTGATTTGTCTGGTGCCGATTCATCTGATTTCTTATATAACACTAATTATTTATATTCGGTTAAAAATTTACTTGTCAAGTTTAAAATTCTTTTTATTAATATTTCAATTTTTAACCTATTTCTTAGTGCCTCTAACTATTGGAGGTTGGCAGTCATTAACCGAAATCTCTCCCTGTCCAAACCAAGGCGAGTCTAAAAAAATTTTCTATGTAGATAGGTAAAATGTCTAAAGTAACCTACACGAAGTATTAAAATGGTCTTTACTATCTCAATACCCTCAATTCATCCGAAGAAAATTAAATGTAGATATGTGCAAAGGTACATATGTGAACATAACTTATAACAAGGCTCCTACAGTCGTCATGAGCCAAAAGATTTCCTATGATTTGTTTTCTTTTATATGCCATAAGTAAAGTAAGTCGATAGACTCTTTACTTAACTTTTTAATACACAGCAATCACAAAAAGTATTCTGTTTCTGTTTTCTTATGATGTTAATACACAAACTACAGGTAAATAGCTTTATTACGTTATGAAGTAGATTTTCAGAGATAAGAAGAAAACGATTGTTTGTCAGATGGATTAAATTGTAAAATTTGAAATGAATTAAAAATATTGAAAACATACGCTTTCTCTATTCACCTGACAATCCGCACTAGGAGGGAATTTTATTAGAGCAACGCTTACCGACACAAAGTAAGACTCACAAACCTCTTGTTTGGTCCTTAATTATGAATTGCGTGGATAAACAAGTCGAAGATAAAGGCCTCCTTCAAGGCTAGCGATAAAAAACTGTTTAAACGTAAAATAAAATGTTTCCGTATCAAATTATAACTCACATCGAATTGTGATTTTAAACAATAGTTATTTGTAACAATAATTTTAAATAGGGTTATTATTCATACGCAAATCGTTACACAGATCACCGGATTCGTGGGACAATTTCGATGAAGTTGTAATAGTCGTAGTGTAACAGCGCTAACTTCACCGAATCCAGCAGTAGCAGCAGCAGCAGCAATTCGTTTCTATAACTATAACGTCTAAACTTAATATTCTTCAGTTTTTGATTTACGACTTGAAAATATATTATATTATTAGTTATTAACATATTATATCGTTAATTAAGGTTGGAATAAATTTAACAATGCAAAGGTTGAAAGTGATAATTACGAAAACACAAAGAATTATGTTAATGGACGTTTTTAAGATTTCACTTATAATTATTACCATTAAGTGCTGTCCTAAAAACTTTTTATAATCTAAAATCATTTTAAATTAAATTTTTTGACGACTAGTAGGTATAAACTTTTTAAAAATAAAAGTTAAAAAATTTATTGGTTAAATTTCTCATTCGTCACTAACTTCTATTTATTTCTGTATTATGTACGTTTGTTACAAAAAGGTTTATTAAATTTGTAATAATTTATAAAGCTGCCAATATTCATTTAATCTATAGTCAATGATCATTGTTATTTGATATACGTCAATGGCATTATAATAATTGCAACATTTTAATTTTTTGTTATGAAATAAATACTATCAAAATGTAAGTGGTCTTCGTGTTTATTTTTGTGTTTTTATTTCAGGTGTCATATTCATTTATCAATAAATTCATTCAAATATATTGACCAGGTTACAATTCAATTTTGAAAGGAATTAATTTATTATTGTCTATAAATTCAAAGATCGAGTGTTTTAGTTTTAATAGGCTGATGGAGATTAACAATATTAAATTTCTAGTATTTGTTAGTTTGTATTTGTTAGGTATACTAGCTTATTTTAAATTTACGCATTTGACCGTTATACTATAGTTTATAAAGGTCAAATCATAAACTTGAAATAACTATGGTACAAAATTGAAATATAGCATTTATTTTAACTGAGAAGTACTAAAAATTAAAGGTTAGTTTTCACAGTTTATTTTACGAAATTAAAACTTTATAGTTGCTGTACCTAAAATGTCAGAATGGAAGCAGTTAATAATGGAATGGCTCAATGAGTATGCTACACTACAAGATAATGAAATAAAAAGTTTTGCAGCTGAACATGAGCATAACCATGAGATTGCAACAGCAATTTTTAATCTATTGTACAGTGAAGATAATGAAGAAGTACAATCCAGCAAAGATCAAGACTATGATCAGGTAAGAAATTTGTTTTAATAATAGCCTAATTGTTTGTTTTTATAATTATGTGTTTAACTAATTGATACATTTTAATATAGTTCGAAGTATATTACTTATAATAATTTTCTTTTCAGATGTTAGAAAATGTTTGTGTCCAATTGTTCAGTTTCTATAGATCAAAAGAGATAGAGTTGCAGAGATTTACATTACAATTTGTACCAACCATTATTTTCAATTATTTAAGTTCAATTGCACAATGCAATATCAAAAGCTGCAGATGTATTGAAACTCTTTTAATAGGTGAGGTAATAAGCAAAGTAAGCTGAGAAAACAGGCAATTTCAGATCTTAAATCACTAGTGCAGTGTTCCTAACATTTTTCTTGGTTGATAGTTGTTGTGTATTTTTATTTCCTGCTTCTCTGAATGTGACATTTTTTTTTTATTTTATATTAAAATTAAATTTAATTTATTAAAATCCGAAATTGTAATTTTTGAACACTAAAAACTAAGCGTTGAGATTCCAATTCACACTAAATAAATATTGCCTAATCTGAAGATATAAAGAGTTGTTTTGTGAACTATTAGATTATTTTACAAAATTAATTATGATTTATTTATTTCAGGGTTATATAACTTTGAAGTTGTTGATGAAAGTGGTAAACCAAAAGTTGTTTCCTTTAGACTGCCATCTTTAGCTCAATCATCAATTTATCATGAGGTAACATGTGATTTGTTAAAAAAGTTTAAACAAATGTTAAACATAAAAATTTCTTAATTAAACTATTATTCCATGTTTAATTCACTAATAGGTAATTAAATAAAACATTTTTGTCTCAATTAATCATCAATAAAAAGTAGTATATGGTTAACCTAAAGTTTTGTATAATATAAAGTACTTAGAATTAGGCAAACTTCTTTGTTAACAAGCACTTTTTTACATCTGAATCAGACCAATTATTTTTTTAAATTACATAATTTCAAGAAGAAAAACCTGATAAAAAATTTCACAATTTTGATCAATGTTAATTACTGTTTTTTTAATACAATAAAATTTTCATAACATTAATTTTATAAGTGTATTACCAATATTGTTATAGCCTTTGTCTCTGGGATCGCAGTTCTTAACTGAAAGTGCTTTACGAAGATGGGAAGAGTGCAATACCAAACTTGTTAGCTGGGGTCCATTGTCTCAAGTGGAAGCAATAAATGCACAAAATAGATTAAAAGTCATGGCTGCCTTACTCTTTATTTATAATAGACAGTTAAGTTTATTACCTAAGTTGGCACTCAGGCACTTTTGTATTGCTGCATCTAGGTATAAATTTTATTTAAATCAAAGTAATTTATATAAAACTTTTTATTATACTATAACATTGCTTGTTTATTTAGGATTGTCACACAAGGATTTAATAAGAAAATTGCAAATACAAAATCAATTCCTAGAATTCCAGTGTCATCTAATTTTTTGTTGGAAATGGTAGAAGGAGCATATTTTGCAATGTTTAATGAATTCTATACTTTAGCACTACAAGCAGTAAAAGATATAGATCAAAGGGCGCAATATGAATTATTTCCTGATGTGATGCTGGTCACAAGTGCTGTTATAAATTCTCTAAAGAATAGTCCATCAGGTATGGTTTATTCTAAAATTTTGCAAGGATTTGTGATTGGAGCTCTTAACAAATTATTTTTTAATTACAGGTCAGCCATGTGATGGTCCAATGGGTATAAGTGTGGCCCTATCACCAGCCACAACTACAGTTACTATGTCAAAATCAATGATAACAAATGCCTCATTCCGTACAAAAAAGTTGCCAGGTAAAAACAATTTTGTAAAAATATATTTGATTGAACTAGTTATACAAATAACTTTATGGTTTTGGGTTTATCGTTATTTCTACCTAAGTTGTTTCTCTGAACTTGCCTAAAAATTGTTTTTTTTAAAGACGGGTTCTATGTCTATGAATAACATATAGACATTTTAAATTATTTATGAAACTAAGTTTTAAGTTTCTGAAAATTTTCACATGTTTACAATTAATAGCAATAGATACCATTGGAAAATATGTATTTATTTTATATGGGATGAAAAATATAATAATTAAACAAATGTTTTTATCACTTCCTTATCTATTTCAGTTACAGATCGAAACACAGTATAGTTTTCATAATGAAATAAGAAAAAACTAATTAACTACATTAGTCATCAACCCATAAAATCTTTTTGTTTATTTTGTTTTCAGGTACGCTAATAAGATTTTGCGAATTTTATTATACTTATTTGTAATAAAATAAGTAAAAACGGGTTGGATAAGAATAAAGTAGAGATTATTTTTTAATCCCTACGTTACGGACTTTTATAACATATCGCGTTTATCTGTGTTAGTGTTTAACATTGTATTGACCACAGGACTAATTTGTTTTTATAAGTCGTGAAGATATATCCAATACAATCTGTTCAGTCTTTCCAAAGTTCTCAGCTTTATTCTAATTTTTTTTCGTTTCTCTAATGTTCAAAATCAATTCAAAAACAAATATCAATTTTACGAAACTATTTAGATTAACCTTGGATATAAAAATTAGAATCTAATTAAGTTTACATTAATTTTTAGATTGTGATATGAATGGAATAGTATTCTAAAAGTAGTTCTTGATATTATTAAGGTATCTTAAAAAATCCCTTTGTGGGTGACAGGTTACAATTCATCTACCCTTGGCGTGTCGCAAAAGGGGTCTATGGAGAAAATAATTGCAGGGAAGGGGCTGTAGCTTCCACTATGACTGTTAATAGTAGAATCCGCTCGCCAACTCGCATGTCTAATGTGGCATGTACACTTAATCCTTCCAATATAAATAAAAACCATATGACTAGGAACTAAGTCTGTGATAAATCTAGTAGCGGTCACGGTAACGGCGGAGCGGGTGTTATTAAGAATCACCATCTCCACATCCAAATACCATCTTTTACTATCATAATTGCCGCTGGAAGTGTGCAACGTGCGCATTTTGAGGGGTGATGAGAATTTCGTTAGGCCCGAAGAAGTGGATGAGTTAACATGGGAGAAAATTGGTTTATTGGAACTCCATAGAGAGGGGATGAATACGAAAACCTATGCGGATAAAATAGAGCAACTTGTAACTACTAATAGAAAGGAGAACAATCCTAAGGTGTTGGCCTCATCGTCTAACACCAAAAAAAATTGTTGATAACATTTCTGTGATCTATTAGAAGTTACCAAATGATCAAGGCACGTATAATATTATCGCACAGTTTGAAGGATACCATCCGATAAAGGTCATGGTCACTCCAATGCACATTTTTAAAAATAAAAAAAACTTTCCATTAAAAAAATCTCTTAGTATGGCTGGACAGTCAAGCTTCAAAAGACAATAATAACATCAGGCTCATAGCACTTGTTCATACGGTTGGATCCTATCACTTTTAACCCCAAGGTAAAGTAATAAGACAAAGCTGAAGTCGGAAAATAGGACTACAGCATCCTATAAACAAAAAGTAGAAAGATTATATCAGCAGTACCAGAGCATGTTTCTATCTTGACAAAAGACTGAAGAGCGAGGTTAAATTCAAACTCCTGGAATGAAAAGCCCTTGACATCAATTATAATACCGAAAACATCACTCTACAAAGAAAAGACAGATACCGTTCGGAGACGTGGCCGTCGTGGCATTAACGTGCTTCATCACAACCCTGCGATAAATAGTATTTTCCTGCTATAAACGTGAAGCTTGTGGAGTCGTGAGCCATTAGGATGGAAGTTCTAGCTCATAAAGATTCTAAGGAAGACAATGACTAGACGTGATCACTATCCCCCATGTTATTACGATACCAGCGAGAGTTCTTTACGCAAACCTCGTGATGGGATCATACCATAGTTACCCCTGGGCCTTCTAGACATCGTTCTCAGTATTCACCAAAAAGGTTTTCATGAATATAAACCACCTCATACATAACCTTAACTTCTTCATGAACGTAGGTTATTTTTTCGAAGATTTTGCTCCAATATAAAAAAAATGGTGAGGACATGAAAGAAGACATCATGCTCGAAATTAAGTAGTCTTGCGTTGACCGTTGGACAGAATTAAATGAAACAACGAAAAGAAAATAATATAATTAGGGAAAATCATATACGTTACATCATATCTTATACAATTCTTAAATGTATTATTAAAAACTTTAAAATTTTTGTTACAGACGATATTCCGATACAACCAGGTCAAGCAGTAACTGCAGATTCAGCGGATATGCTTACCTCAATAGTCGAAGAAGGAGATATGGACTCTGTGCCAATGCAACGCGGAGGTGTCATTCGAAATTCTAAACCGAAACTAACTACCTTTCCTGTATTGGGTAAAAAAATTAAAGAGGGTAAAGAAAAACCAGTTGTACCGAATGAGAAAAAAAATTTTGGTAAAGATTCTTCCAAAGGAATTTGGAATTCGCTAAGCAGCGGTGGTGGTGATATGGTTGATTCGCAACAAAAAGTAAATGTCATGGAAAATTCATTTGATGCTAATAATAGCCTCAAGGACGAACTATTGATGACTTCCGTGTTGAATAGTGGAGAAAACTTCGATACGCGATCTCAAGCCACCTCAGACTCTTTAGATATGGAAACGCCAACTTCGCGTTTTACGGCTATGCAAGTCAGCTCTGTTTAGTTCTAGGTAAATGTTAGTTTTACAACTTCATAGCATAACGGAAACAGGACAGTTTAATTCAATATTTTCATAAGGAAGGCAAAAAACGAGCAAGGTGTGTTCACGCTTTGGTAAGTGATGACCGTCGCCATTGTACAGTGACAATAACTCAGGTTCGCTGCTACATTACTGACTTGTTTTAAGTAATGTTTTATAATAAAACCCCCCACCCCCCCGTACGTAGCTTCGTTTTAGGAAGTGGTCTTCTTTCAGTCGAAATTACTATGATTGTTTACTTATTAATTATTTCTTACACGTATAGAAAATCTTATAAATGAAAGTATTTTTATTATAGTGTACTTAAGATTACTTCATTAAATGGTTAAAGGACTTACATAAGTCCTAATAACCACGACATGTACGCATCATTCCAAAAATTATTGAAAATTAATGATGTTATTAAATAATTTCTTTTAAAAAATAATTTTATTTCTTACTGCTTCTCGAATTATACCTTATATTGTAATTGTGGCATGACTAGAGTTGGCGTGACAAGAAAACTACTTTTCTAAAAAAAAGGATTTCTTTTATACTACCAAAAAGCGAAATCGAATGTCACCGATTGACAATATAAGAATATGTTTAAACATAATAAATTTTTATTGATCAAAATTTATAACGACAGAGATGTGAACTCCCTGACTTTCGAGCTAGGTTTAAGTCTGTGTTACAGAAGCATGTGCGTGCTTCCGGGAATAATGTGCTGTTTACGTAAATTTCAGTATATGTGTGTGTGACGCATTTTATTATATCCCACGAGCCAGTTCTTTACTACCTCATGCCATACCTGGATAGTGGGTGAAAAATTCTGATGTCTATTATATACATCTACAGCCATGAAACACTTTCTGTTTCGGCAAATGTCGTGCCTCACTTGATAATAGAACATACATTAGTTGTTTGTTGCGCTTGCGGTTTGCTTACTGTTTAATAAAAATAAGAATGATAAAAAATTGTCTTACTGTTAGTAGTTGACATTTTTTAAAAAGGACTTTAGTGGGTAGCCAATATGGACTAAGTGTTGTGACTTTTAATAAAGATATCTGTGATCTTTCTAATTGCAGCATTCGAGATTTATAAGCACCGCCCCACACTTTAATGCAATAACCAAGTCCACATTAAACGAGTATATAGTAAACTGTACGCAAAAGTTTGAAGTCGGTTATGTCTCAATTTTTTAAAGACACGCACAAGTTTTCTGATGCGAGTGGTTGTAAGTTCTTTATGAGACCGCCAATTTAGTGTTTTATCTAAGCTAACACACAAATACTTAACAGTAGATACTTTGGTGAGCGCTACGCAGGTACAATTTTCAGCGTCCGGATGGCTACCAGAATGTACTATAACATTAATATTGTCTAGTCCAATTTTGGCAAGTGATAATCGCAAATAGGTGCTTTGTTTCAGTTGAAGAGGTTAACTAAGCCATAGATAAATTTATGAAGACCTATTTCAGCATTATATGTAGCTTTACGCTAAGATTTTTCATAAATAATTATAGCTGTGTCGTCAGCATATATAAATATTTTCCTGTTATTTATAGGCAGTAGACGTAGGACATTTTAAATTAGGAAGTATTCAACCCAGTATACTTTCTTGGGGAACGCTGTAAACATTCGTAGCATAAGACCCAACGTATTCTCCTAGGTTCACTTTTAGTATTATTATTATTCATAAGAAAAACAAAAAACACGGATCGATACAGTATCAAATGCTTTAGTGGGATCTAAAAAGAGGCCAAAGCATTTTTGTTTAGAATCAATATGTAATGTTAGTTGATGAACTGAATCTTCGTTTTCCTCGACCTAAAGCTAAATTGCGAATCAGTTTTGTTGTGATCTAAAAATGTAATAAGTGTATTTTTGAGAGCCTTTTCTAAAATTTTTGATAGCGATGGCAGAATAGAGATTGGTATATAGTTCGACACAACGTCTGCGACGCCCTTCTTTGTAAACAGGAGTTATAAGAAATCGTTTTAAGACACTCGGAAAGGACTCCCTGATTGCAGCTAAGCCTTACCAGTTTGGTTAACGGAAGGATAATGTTTTTACAAGTTTTTAAAAACTACTGGAATATCATCCCATCGTGTAGCGTAATTATTTTTAAGACTAAAATTTAAAACTTTATCGACTTGAGAAAAATATTCATTAATTTTTTGGAAATCATAAACCACTGTTATATATACATTGAATTAGATTATCAGCTGATATGTTTGATGATATATTGACTATCGATTTTATACTATAACATACCAGGAATCTTTGTTAGTATTAATATTTTGTAAAAGTGACTTTTCTAATCAATTATTAATTATCTTAATAAAGTATTACGTAAATTTCGATACCTTTTATATGTTATTAAAAAATTAATATCATTTCAGTAATTTTTAGATTTTTTATGTAACCTATGCCTATGATGGATACAGCCTAGAAGTCCTGCAGTAAGAAATTATTTTTAAAATTCTTTTTGCTAGGGATATTATAAGAATGGCTATTCAATTTAATCTCATCTGAAAGGTTTTCAACAAAAGAAGAAGCCGCAACATTTGTATTGGTATAAGAAATAATATTTTAAAAATTTACTGATTACAGATAACTATTTGAAGCTTCAAAATAAATTTTAGTACATGTGTTATATATTTTAATATTATCCTTAACTTTGTAAATGTGTCTTTGTTTTTAAAAATACATGGTCTATACAATTATGCAACCTTTATGCATAAAGGTTATGTGTGACCAGGTAACAACCCTATTTCGGTTAATAGATTTATATAATATTCACTGTTTTTGTTCTTGTTATTAGGTTTTATAGGAATGTTAACATAAGGACGAATAATGTTTATAAATGAAAAACCGTTTATACAGTACATTGACTGGGACCTATTATACGTAGCTATAATCACAATATCAGGATCAAGCTTAAAACAAAGAAAATTAGCGCTTGCTAATTTAGGTACATCCAATGTAAATTTCTTTATAAATAGCCACTATACCGTCATGTTAATAAAAATTTGAGCGAGAATATAGTGTAATATAATTATTAATATTTGGTATTCTATACCTTCCTATCTGTAATAAAAAACTGCTAAAATTTTTATAGATGCTGTAAATAATTTTATTTTCTTAATTATTGTGTTGCAGGTGTTGTTATAAAAATAGTGTGCCAAAACCTCGGCAATACTCAAGTTCTTTAGAAATTAAAATATTTGTATTTTTCTTAAAATTATATTAAAAGTTCACATTTAGTACTGAGTAAAAATGATCAAAATAGTGAAATATATAATGCAACATACTATATTGCATAATCAGGATGTAACAGTTTATCGACAGGTATAATAAATATTACAAGTAATAAGTGCGTCCTCTTCTTCTAAACCACATTTTTTTTCAATAGTTTGCATCCCGCTTACCTCAAAGAACGTTTTGAATTTTTTCATAATTTCTCAAAACTTTACCTTGAAAATTCCAAAACATACCACCAATTTCATGGATCAATCTTTTTCAGTTATAGCTGTTCGTCTATGGAGTGTCATTGTCAATGAACACGTTAACCGGTGCTAAACTTTTCGTTCAGGCCCTGCCGGTCCCCACGGACCGATGGTAGTTTTCGTTCACGTTGACGCACCACAATGTGCGCAGTTGTCGCTGCGTGCGTTGCTGCTCATAAGTTGTGAGGCTAAATGTTTTATTTTGGCGGAATCATTTTTAAACGATGAATAATTTAATAAAAGCTTTATATTAATTTCTTAATGTTATTTAATAAAAAAGGTAAATTCTAACTGTGGCTTTTAACGCGTTAGGCACATTAATTGCGCGCTTTTAAAAATATCAATAATTACTATCTTTCTTTTTAATTTATCTCATCTTGCTGTACCAATTGTGTTAAATATATATATGAACACCTTTCGTAGATATATATATATATATATCTACGAAAGGTGTTCATTAAATAGTGAGAATGGTATATATACTTCTTAATAATAAAAAATATAAATACTGGCAGGTATGGCTCAAATATCTGCAATACTAATAAAACAAAAAGTTTTCGTTTTTTTTTCCGAATGTAGTAATTTCTTTGCTTCGTTTCAGAACGTGTTGTTGTTGTTGTGAGATAATTGAAGTTTGCGCGCTTATTAATTACCTGTGCATGAAAAACTTCAGTACGGACCAGATAAATCAAGACTTGCGAGAAAAATTAGGTGTTAATGGTTCTCCATATTCTACAATTGCTCGTTCGTGTGGTGAGTTTAAGCGAAGATGAACTTCCACCAATGACGACCTACGCTCGTGACGTCCTACGAGAGCAGTAACAGAATAAATGGTTGAAAAAGTTGAAAAAAATATTTTATCCGATCGTCCTGTTCCTTTTATAGCTGATTAAGTAAAGATTTCGATAGGGAGTGTCCATAATATTATACAAGACTATTTGGACATGAAAAAAGTGTCAGCGCTCTGGGTGTCACCATGCTTACGGACGCGCGGAAAGAAACCAGACTAAGAAATTCACAAAGCTGTTTAGATTGATTACAACAAGATCCTTACCGCTTTTTGGCTCGATATATAACTATGGCTGAAATCTGGCTTCTCCATTACGATCCTGAAATGAAACAATAATCCATGATCTGAAAGAGACCGTCATTTCCACCTCCTAAGAATTTTTAGGCAATTTCATCGGACGGAAGGTTATAATAGGCTTTCTTTTCTGGGATAGTCAAGGGGTAATAATGATCGAATACCTCAGTCATGGACCCATTATTACGTGGTCTCAATATACACATACAAATTCGAGATGAAATAAGCGAGAAAAGGCTTGATTTTTATCTCTTTCCGCGGCCAAAGTACACCTCGGAGGTCAGAAATTTGATGCTGGTACCGCAGTGATTGCGGCTATACACGATTATTTAAGGGATCAAGACAAAGACTTTTTTCAAAAAGAAGTTTTATGTTTAGACAAAAAATATGCCAAGTGAATACTTCTGAAAGATTAGTACGTTGAAAAATAAAATAGCATTTAATAAAAGTTAACTGGATCTTAGTCATTCTCACTATTTATTGAACATCCCTCATATGTATATACGTATACAAATTTGTGCATTGAAGCATTATTTATTTCAAGTTTCAATGCACAAGTTTGTATATAAGATAGACTTAATGCCAAATGCATTCTCTACCAGTGCAGTCTCTACCTTAGGGTTGAGCAAAGATGAATATGGGGGGTGTGTAAAAACAATAGAGAAAACAATAATAATGTAAATAAGGATGAGAGAGAATGGAAGTTAATGCACTTCTAAATTAAGCAATGATTATTAAATATACATATAAATTAATATATATCCTTGCACAAGAGCGTACATGGGGAATAATTACAAAAATTGAAATAAGAAAGGAGTGAAAAAACGTGATTATGACAAGAGAAGGTATTCTATAAAGAAATATTCCTGAAGCATACCGTTTAAATGTTGGCTAAGTAACAGTTTTTGTATTTTTGTTGCAATTAGTACCATATCTAACAGACGAAGGGGAAAAGAATTATATATATATATCATAAACCATTTTGATAAATTCTATAATAATTTCATACGTTACATTACAAAACAAAAAACACAAGACAACAAAAACATCATACAAGTGTAAAATGCGCAATGAGCGATCTTATTGCTAAAAGAGATCACTACCAAACAACCTTTGGATGGCAAGAATCTTAAAGAATTTATAGCCAAGTTCGGTGTGGGTAAAGAAAGGATATTTCTTGTTAGACATATAATACACACACGTGTATATATATATATATTTTGTTGTCTTGTATTTTTTGTTTTGTAATGTAACGTTTGAAATTATTATAGAATTTATCAAAATGGTTTATGATTACTAGCCTATAAAAATTACAAGAGATAAAAGTGGACAAAAATTATTTTTCTAAGTCAATTTCTGCAGTCGTAGCTAAGGAATCCAATACCGGTATTTCGGTATTTTCGCTTTTACAACCGATAATACCGGTTATTTTAAAAATGTAAAAAAAAATAAAATTTACTATAGGTTATGTTATTATTTAGGGGTAGTACAAATAAATGACAAACAACTAAACAAAAAAAAAATTTTAAAGAGTAATTTAACAATATTAAATCCAACTTTTTTAATATCTATTACATTATATCGAACAAGTAATTATTATTTTTGATGCAAATTGAAATATGATTTCAAAAAACCATCCAACGTACCGTTGTCTAACCTCGATCTTATTTTTGTTGTTATATCTTGAGCAACCGAAAAGGCTCTTTTTTGATTCCACACTTGTTGGTGTTATTATCACCAAGTATTCATAAGCAAGCTTTAGATACACTCCCTAATTCCATGTTCTTCAAAAAATTGTAATTCTTTTTTAAGTTTGTTCTATATCTAATCTTTTGTTTTGTTTCTTTGGGTTTTGAACATTCGTCATTGCTTTGTTAATCATAACTATAATCATATGTATAATTTGTTTTTTAATGAAACAGTTGCAGTATTAATAGCGGCGAAAGATGTAACTGGTGTATCTTCATCTTCAAGATCAAAATCTTCACTGTCATTACTTTTAACTCCTAGGTGTTTTATAAGAGGAATCAATATTTTTATGATAGAATCTTTTTTTAAGTTTAGGACATGTCTGTATCCGTTTCGTGAAGCGTTGTGTAAATATTGCAAAACTTGAAATATGTTTTTCGTCTTTGCATTATTTTATTACTCTCAATTTGTGTCTACGTACTGAAAAAACACTTCGCACTAAACTAACAGCTCTTAGCTACAGTGGACGGGATCTCATTTGATTCTAAGTAAATGAGAGATTCCCCGAACTAAGCTTCCGTGTAACGTGTACCAATTAGCGCTAATGTTCCAATACCGAAAATACCGGTATTTTAAGGTGCATACAGGTATTAATACCGGCGAAAATTTTGATGATATCCCGGTTTTCTGTATATCGTTATTGCGTTCCCTATTCATAGCTAATTGACGCAGTTCTACTTTTAGACAAATGTACACACGTTGTTTTCCGTACGACGTCCAGCAGTACTTGTAACCATTAATGTTTTGCAAAAATATGGGCTAATTAATAAAGTTTTTGTTTTTTAATGTTAAATTGTGTAACACTTTATAACAAAAATCCTTTGACTATGAATATGTAATAATACTTGGAAAATCAATGATAATAGGGGATGTGTTTCATTTTATATTCATGCGAAAATCGTCCCTTATGCCACGTCGCTGTATGGAAGTATTGAGAATATTAGCCGTTTCCGTTAAAATAACACAGAGATCCACTTTATTTTGTCCTGTTTTTTTTTGGAATATTTCGTATTTCAACCTTTGAAGAAATCAGATATTCAAGGTTATGAACTTTTTCTTTCATGTGCTCTATACGCTGGCAGTTAACTTTAGGTAGTAGCTGAAAATATTGTTTTTGTTTTTATTTCATCATAATGTTTTGAAATATAATAAATGGACTTTTTTATTTCAGTATTTTGTGTAATTATCAAATACCGCTGTTTTATTATAAAAAAAATTCTTATTGTTGTAGATGTTGTCAACACAGATACAATGTCATCAATTCCTGTAGTACAATGGGCTTGTTTGCATTTCAATCGGACACAATTTATGTTTTTATTTGCTGTACTTGACAAGTTCGGTACAGAGCTTGATTAACACATTGAGGACCGCTCACAAGTTTTCTCGTGTTTCGCTTCTGTCTGTTACGGATCGATCACGAAATAACTCGCGTTTTCTACACGGTGTCTTTAGATAGACTTAGTCGCCTACCTTGATACATTGTATCTTACATTGTGTAAAAAGTATTTCTATAATACATATTATGTATACAATTAAAACTATACTATTGTGTATACAATGCATTAATACCTAAAATGCGGTTGATTTTAAAAGTGAAAAAAGTTATTATAATTGTTTAAAAATCAAATATTTTTTTCAATAATGCCTAAAATGCATCCTATTATACAATTTCTGAAAGTTACACAAAAAATTCTTCATAAAAAACAAAGTTATGATGATTTGAGAACGACAAAGTTTGCCCAAAAACGTCTGGTTCCGATTTCTTTTCGGTCCGCAATATGTTTATTGTTTGACTACAAATTCTTTTAATCAACTACTCCAAAGAAGTGAATTAGGAGGTGTAAGCTTAAGGAACATTTTACAAATTGGCGATAAATATGTATTAAGATTTTTAATATATAATAATATTAAGATGGTAGTAAAACAATACTTGCAAATCTTATTAATCAGTGAATGCAGATGATGCACACTAAAATCCATGAGAAAAAGGTTGAAAGCGTCGTTGAGATTGTCTCCAGTCGTCACACAAACGAATGTAGTTAAATTGTAAACAAATTAGATTACAAACTCAGTTATTTTGTGGCTGTTTTTCACGTTTAACACTTAATTAACAAATATTCTTTATTTCATAATTACAACTACACTAATATTAAAAGGTCACAAAACTTATACATTGGGTATAAAAAAAGATTTTTAAACATAGAAACGTGTTCTCCTAAATGCCTTTCTATTCTGTCGCATTTCTATTGACGCGTCGACTCTGCAAAAACATTGGTCTACATACATCAAAAAAAAACCTCACAGCTTGGTTACGAGTTCGAAATAGCCATATAGTACAATATAATTTATTAAATATTGATGAACGTATACTTTTATTTGAAAGGTTCCCTAATTTTTTTCTTCGTAATAAATATTTTATCTCCATTGGGACATTCACAGTAATTCAACCAAGGTGCATCATCATAACCCACGAATGCCTTCGTTTTGTTTGCTTTCAAAAGTTGTTGCAGATTTATTATAGTAGCTTTTTGCTCATCCGCTTTCTTTTCATTTAGGAGTATTGGCAAATTCGCTGCACAAATCCACAAATAAAACATTCCCACTGAAATATCATAACTTTTTTTAGAAACCAATCCTCCAGAGTTCATATAATATATTTTCATGATTTATGCTACAAAGTTCTGTAGTTATGAGAACTGCTTTTATTTCAAAACATGCGTGTTACTTCTCCAAATATTTATTACCAACGTAACAACTTCATCAGAATTTATTCATCCTCAATAATATATGCTTAATATTAGTATGTCACAGGATAAACCCTCACTACAAATTGTATACTCCATTAACGATAAAAAGTTATCGCTAGTGGCAACAGGTTCAACGAACTGGCTGTGCGTAGTGAAAAGTTAAAACGCACAATGCAATATTGCCAATTATAAGGGTGGTAAAGATGAAATTTGACATTGTGTAGTGATGTACATATGTGTTACGATGACCAAAAATAGTGGCTGAAATCAATATGATTATTATAAAGATAAAATTACAAACTCACATAAAATAAAACCTCCAACTACACTTGCACCAATAAGAAGACCTATATCCATTGTGTTTTGTTTCAACATCAATAATAAAATGGTCATCAAAGCTGATAACGCAATGAGGCGAACCAATTCCACTACGATATAAGCCACCATAAGTATATTAATACACTGTAATTTCAAAACACAACAATAGTAAAACAACATTTATAGTTTAGAACCTCATGCTTAGGATTGTGCCTACATTGTTGTTATTCATTGTAAAAAAAGAATAAAATATGCGTTGTAGTGTTTTATCAAAAAAACGATAATGGTTTTAAGGATTTTATGACTGCGAAGTATGTGGTTTTGTTATGAATTTAAAATTTTGAGGCAAAAGGCGTTAAACCCCCAAAACCCCGTCTAACTTTTATGTAACATGTGTACATTTCCATTTTACACAAATATTATAGATTGTTGTTATCTGGAAGTTGTATAAGATAAATATGGAAATAGAATTTTTCAAACTGAACAAAAAAAATATTTTTGTGTAAATAGGTTAATTTTAATATTTATAATTGTTGCTTTTGGTTTCCCCAGATTTTCACAAAAATATGACTAATAGTGGGTTACATTTTATTATTTGTAGCTGAAATTAGAGTTCTGTTGACCAGAGACAGAGATCAAAATCAGATAGCGCTCTATGAAATGGTAGTACATGTAATACTGCTGTAAAGCAAGTTTGACAACATGAAACGAAAATTTGCCATCCAAAGCGCACTGTAATAAATGTAGTACAAGACCGTTATTACTTATTTCGGTTTCTACTATTTTAACACAGAGAGACAATTTTTAACAGAGAACGAAGTTTTGCACTATAAATTTGCCAGCTGCCTGACATTGGTTAGGATTCTGATAATTGGTTAATAGGATTGCAGAATGATCAGGTTCCACCAAACGCATTTAGAAGGTTAAAGATCTTCGGTATAGTTTGTCCATGTAATTAAAATACTTTAATAAACATACCTTATAGGCCCCGTACATGTACAACACACAAATAATAACGTATATAACAGCAAAAACTATTATACGAACTAGTGTTTTTGTTGAATCTAAAAAATAATGTAACGTATATTAGAATATTTCGGCCCTGGAACAATTGTTAAAGTATATTTCTTGGAAATCATCATTCACTACGGTAAGATATTAATATTCAATAATTTCATTGAAGGACCATGTAACACGAAATTTTTAAAATTTAATCCATTTTTTTTCTGAAATACTATTTACCTCATAATTATAAATGTGGTGCACTCTCATGTATTTCTTACTTTAGTGTAATTAATTTAGTAAATATTTTTACTAATACATTCGCTAACTTTGTATTTTGTCTTGTAAAATGATATATTTAGTTACGAATTTATATTAATCTCAAACGAAAATGTTTATTATATAAGAAAAATTTGATATCCTATACAGGAGGTATTGAATAATGATAATTGGCGATAAAAATTTTATTTTTAAGGTGTAATTTAAAATAGTAATAAACATTGAATGTTTAGAAAACATTTAAACGGTAATGAATCGTTAACCTGTTTGAAAATTTTCTATAAATTCCGTCATGTACATTAGATTTATTCCATTCTTCCAAATAATAATTTTTTCTTGCATTTTGTTTGATTCAAAATACCAAACGCAAGAAATAGATAATATAATTATTGCTTGAGTCTGAAAAGTACATACATAGCGTGTGCATTTTTAGTGAGAAGACAATATTAAACATTTGAGTCATAAAACAAACCAGTAATATAATAAGGATATCGATAGTAGAGTAGTGTAGATAGCAATAGTTAGGAAATCGTAAATTTAAAACAAGAGCCGAAAATGACTATTGATGGTAAGTCTCGTTTTTCGGAGACTGTCCAGGTAGGTACCACCACTGTCTATTTTTGCCCCTAATCAATATGTAATAGTGTGCAAATATTATTTTCTGGTTTGAATGGTGCTGCAGCCAACAAGAGTCGGTGAGCACAAAGTGGCATAAATATTTTTATTTCCAGATTTTTATAATACCAAACACCCCCCACCCATCCAGATAGCTACTACCCTCAATGTCAACCTGCTGCCATAACAGCGTTGTCGTATTACAGCAATCATACATGTGAAAGACGTATTTTATGGGAACACATTTTACCATGTACAGCCTACGATGTCGTAGATAAAGACATAAAAATATTAGTGTTAAAATAATAATTCCATTTAAAATTAAAAAATACAACGTACCATGGACAAAACTCCAATTAATATTCCTCCCAATCTCAGAGAAAACCAAAAGCAACAACTATAAACCAATGCCATTCTTATAATACAAATTGTATAGAAAAATATCTATTAATATTGAATACTTTGTTTTGTCCATTTACTGGACATTTATTAATAGATTAGACTAAGTTTATACATTTATCAGTTCGTGTTGCGAGACATTACCTGATTATTATCATATGGCATACGAAGCTATTAAAGGTAATTTCATTAATAGTCAGTATTTCATATCGATTTTAGTACTTACTGCTCGCATTTTGCATGGTTATATGTAATGACACAAATCGTGAATACACCGTGATTAAAATTAAGTGCAATAAAAAGACACGTATGTAGTATTTTTATATTAATAATACGCATAGACAAGTACGTATCGTCGTTTTAAAACAATGAAAGAATTGTCTGAAAATATAAGATTTTTTATAATACTATAGTAACTTAGACGTTATCATTAAGCTATAATTGACAAGAAAGAGATGAATTGCAGGGTGCCACAAGGCTCTGTAAAGCAGTCTTGGAAATCGTTCATCCTGCCGAGATAAACATCGTCTGCTATGCAAATGTTATACTGGTATTGTACCACAGAGCCTGTATGCATCATGTACAAGCTCCAAGAGTTCGGTCCATCCTGACCTACGCGAGTGTAGTGTTCATGCACCGGCACATGGTCGTTAAGACCTTCGCCTTCCCACGATCAAACAGTTCAATAATGACTGTGCTCTCATTCATTTCGAGGTGAGCATGAACTACCCCAATAAATTGATCGTTAATACAGTTGACTTTGTGCCGATTCCAAATCCACGTTTATCCAAGGGTTTACGCGTAATGTGTTAGTTAGTCTCGATGCAACGGTCGGGTCAGACAGAGAAAACACTCAAACTATCAACTAGATGCACAACACCATATGCACCTACAATACGATTCACC
Source organism: Pharmacophagus antenor (assembly GCA_018245475.1). NCBI lineage: Eukaryota > Metazoa > Arthropoda > Insecta > Lepidoptera > Papilionidae > Pharmacophagus > Pharmacophagus antenor. Next base: position 1,335 of record DWQX01001391.1, on the reverse strand, counting down.
GATACACATCAACCGTCGCCCGTCTCGCTCGCCGATGAGCGGGAGAAAACAAAACTCGTACACCATGTACACTCGTTACACCCGAATATACGGGCGCATCTTGCCCCCGCGTATTTTTTTTTTTTCTTTTCTCGTTCCCCTGACAAGGAAATCAGAGACTATTTCCATCTTATTTTTCCAATCTTTTTCAATTTTTCATTCTATTTCCTTAATTTAGATGTTTCATTCCTTCCTTAATACCACTAAGTCAATGTATACTAAAATACTTGTAAATAGTGGTATTGCCTTTCTTTTATTTATTCCTCCTTGCCGTTCTCTTTCCTACACTAATACAAAACTTAATAAATATCTCCCTTCCTTGCTCGTTCGCCATTATCTCCTTAATTGTGTCTCTGATTACCTTGTTTCCGATTTTTCCTTCTACTTCTACTCTCTCTTGGCCATACACAGGACATTCCGTTAGGATGTGTGGGACATCCTCCTCGCATGTAGGATCGCAGATACACGATGGGCTCTCTTTGCACCCAAAGCGTTTTAAGTACACGGAGAACCCACCGTGTCCCGTTAAAATCTGGACTAAGTTTGGTTCCAGATCGATCTTTTTCAAATTTTGTACGCTGCAATAGCGTCTGGAAGAAACATTTTTGTTGTGGAGGCTGTATCTTCTGTGCAATATCTCCGGTTCCACTCGTCAAGCGACTCCAAGCGGATTTGCCGCTTGACGAATGAAACCGGGCAGCGATCATAATCTGATCTCTTTTTCAGGTTTCTTGCAGCATCCTTTGCTAACTCGTCGGCCCTTTCATTCCCCTCCAATCCGGCGTGGGCTTTTATCCAAAATAAGTTTATTATTTTGTTGTTTGCAATTGCAGATGTTAGGTTTGCATTAATCTCGCACGCCAGTGGATGGAGGGAAATTCCGCCAACCGCGGCCTGCAGGGCCGCTCTAGAGTCACAAAAGATGCTGCAAGTTACCTCATTGCTGTTTATTGCAATTCTTGTAGCCTCTCTTAAGGCCAAAAGTTCTGCCTGGTAGACGGTGCAGTACGGATCCAGCTTGAGTTTTCGGTACTTCGTCTCGGCACCGCCATTCCATATGGATAGCGATGCTCCGACCTTCCCCTCAATTTTACTACCATCGGTGTAAATGTTTAGACACCCGATGGAGTGCTGGTCCACTTCTGCACCGTCCACCACACAGCTAAACTTTAGGTCCTGTTGCAGCGCTGGGTGAGCCAAGGTGTTATACGCTACCGGTCTCTCCACTTCCCTGTCCATAGCTACCTGCCGGGATAACCCCTTTCTTGTCAGATATAGGGCTGCTGCCTCTTTAAT
>DWQX01001390.1:0-28482 GCA_018245475.1 Pharmacophagus antenor | reverse complement strand
ATAACGACGCCTTATTGTTTTGTGCAAATATTTCACCACCAGATATATAATCATATAATGACTTCACCGTGAATAACTATAAGAATAACATCGTATTTATATGTCGAAATTTAACAGAACTTGTTCATTGCAAAATAGTTTAGCTTACTTGCAGTGTTTGGTCATTCTGCTGATTGTATAATTGTAGACCTGAAACACTGGCTCATAATACGTATTTATTATTTTTGTGATTATTAAGAGGCGCACTGCGCAGTTTGTTGCATTGTTTATTCTCACCAGTCAGAGCGCTAAGGAGTAATGACAGGTAGGTGAATCAGGGTGATGTCCATAACTTTTTTGGCTTCAAAAATTGCTACAAAGTAGCCTAACATAAACAAGTTTAAATGACTTTAACTCATACAATTAGTCCTCGACCACGTTCTCTTTTCTCTTATACTTTTCATCACAGCTAATACTTCTATTCTAAATTCAAGTCTTTCGTCTTCATTATACTTAACAACAGTGGGTAGTAGTGAAGCAAAAAACGCTTCGTCTTCATTCATAATTCTCGGATCGTTTGACTCATCTATGCTTTGAAGTTCTAAATCGTTTGCATCGCAGTCTTTAACTGGAGACCTCTTTGGAGACACTATTTCGGAATCGTCCATTTGCTTGCTTCTTTTCTTACTGCTACTAGTTTTATCATTTTCATTTTTCAAGAACGATAACGGTGCATCCGCACCGAAGTCAACATTGATTTCACATTCTGGTGTTATCTTTGTGAGAAACTTCAGGTGATCATACAATAGATATTTCTTCTTTGGCTTTCCCATTTTCGTTTTGAGTGTCTTTACGAAAGTATCGCGAATGTTCGTCCATTTATTGAGTATAAGTTCACCTAGCGAAAAAACAAAACTAAATTAAGAAGTTATCAAATTATAAGTATATAAGAACAGCTAGTTGACTTTTCAGGCGACGAGCTCAAACAGGGATACGCATATTACAAAGTTGTAATATAAACTTAAATCGTAATAAGTTTTATATGCAATAGAACAATTCACTCTGGTGGTAAGTGCCCGGGGCATGCCTGCGAGAAAAGCCCGTGTACTGATATACGCATCTACATAAAAAATAATTATGATTTTCCCATTTGTCTTCTTTTAATCCTTATTATTTAGGGCGTTTGCGTTAATTATACATGCTGGCCGTTGTTTTATTTTTATGGTCGTGTTTTATGTTCGTAGAGTTAAGGTTTTATTGAAATATTTTGATTAAATGGGTTATCAATCATAAGGTCGGCAACGCAGTTGCGACTCGCCCCAGGTTGCGTCCCCGTGATCACTTTCCATCAGGTGAACCGCTTTCGGGTCTGTATGGGTTTACCGCCACTGCTAAGTGCTTCTTCTTTTTGGGCTATAGGTTAACACTTGACTTCGATTTCATCCGATGTTAAATAACAATGAGGCTGTAGGTGGTGAAACGTTTTCGCCCAGAATACTTCTGGCTCTCACTTGTATGATTGGCGAAACACAGCAATGCTGTTATGACAGACTGACATTGAGGTAAGTAGCTAGTTATTCAGGTTCGAAAAACCCTACCACCATCCAGACTTCACCACTCTCGTGGCTCGGAAATCGAACCCGGGAACTCCGTGTTACAAGACAACGGCGACTCACTACACTCATCTCATTAATGCGAGAAAACACGTCTCTAATTCCACTAGTACAACACCTCAATCCACTAGCACGTATAAATTTTCAATTCATGAGATTTAATTACATGTTATTCTTATCGAAAAATAAAAGCGATGATAAACAGAGAGTCGAAAAATATTTTGAAGAAAAGTTATGAAATCAATGTCATCGATTTTCCCACCCCTAGGGTGAATTTTTTTTTATTTTATAGGATGATTTTGAGATATACTTTTTTAATATGAAGAAAAAATCTACAGAATCCCAAGTTTGTGCAGAAATGAACAGGTTGAAAACATTCGTTTTCTATTCTTAACACCTTAAGAGTTGAAATTATTTAAAATTTTTACATTTTTTTTAATCAGCTATTAGCAAACATGAAGCAACGATTTAACCTGACGTTAAGTTACAATGACGCCATAGAAGGAAAGGCGTGCTTGCCCAGAAAAAAAGGTTTTTACAATTTTTTCGTGCATTGAAAGAAACAAAAGAATTGCGTTGAATTAAGCACCTCCTTCTGTTATCGGTTAAAAAAACGACAGCTATTATTAATATCAATCTGTAATTGAATGATTTAAAGGTACACATCAAAACATCTATTTTATAGTGAATACTGTTTCATGCGCAATGCAAGGTGTGCCGGTAATATTCATGATAGATTTAATTCTAATTCTAATTATTTTTAATTAACACGAAGGAAATATGATTTATTCTGTTCCTATTAATCTTGAGATTAAAATGATTAAACGCCTATAAATATTTTTTAATAATAATAAAGTTATGTATATTTCTTACATTGTAATTTCGTTAGTACATAAATGTGTGTTAAATACACCTATAAAAAACTACACGAGTTTTAGTTATAATAAAAATAATGATCAATAATTGAAATAATAATATAAGAAATAAAATTATTATTTCCTAGTACACAAGATGTCTTTAAAATGACATCGTATCGTGCTCAAATGGGCACGAGTTCTCATAAAACTATTACCAGTTATTCTTTTTTTGTCCGGTGACATTTTCTCGTAATTCGGGTCCAGGATGTGAAATATCTCTTCCCACGCAGCTCTTCTGTCTATTCGGTCTTTGTAATTTTCCAACGATTTATCCCAAAGGCACGGACGATCGCGGACGCTTTGAATGAGTTGTATAACGTCATATTTAAATTCTTTGGGCATTACCACAGATGTTTATCAATATTTTAGAAAGAAATAAATGTTCATAAACAAAATTCACTGTTTACACTCCACTAACTGACACGTCACTAGCGAGCGTCATTATGTCGGATCGGATGTAGTGATACCTTCTCTGTCTATTTGAAAGCGTCTGACGGAGACAGAAATACACGGCTAAGGTCACCGACATTGCAGAGCGTCTCGTGCACGAGTATCGTGTCATGTACCGGCCGTTATTAGGAGACCTTCCCTACGTTTTTAATATTTAGCCTGTATGGAAGCCAAGAGATATTTTTCGAATTATTTGTTATTTGGACGATAAGAAAGACCTTTCTCGGTGGAGAGGTGTAATGGAACCTTGATCGGAATAATTCATATTTTCTAACATTAGAATAGCATAGAGAATTACAAAATGAAGTTTTAACATGAATGTTTATGTTATTTTAGGGTTAATAATTATTAGAACTGTGCAAGGCTAAAATCTACCCGTAGCAGTAAACCAAAAATGGCGACTGACTCAATTACATAATAAGAATTGCGCCTCAAAAGCTTGGATATCTGTTTACATTTACTTATATTAATCCATGTTACTAATGGATTACAAATCATCAGCGGACATCTCTATAGGCCACAAAACAATAAAAAAACACGGTTGTTATATAGTTGTAAATGTTAAAATTGTAATCAGATTTATGATATTCAATATTTGCTAATTGAATTTGTAAAAAAAACAGATAAAAATGGTGACCGTTTTGACTAGATACACTATTAATATTATATGTGATGGGCTGATCTAGTTTAAACTCGCCAACACAAAAATCTCAAAAAAGAATTTAAAACTTAACTTAACTTTTATGTAATGTACAAATTCTATTATCAATGTTTTCCTACAAAAAGTATTCAAGAAGACTTAATTTTTGCTCATTCTAGAGAAAGTCGTAGTGAATAAATATGTAATCTATATTTCGTTTCGCAACATGGTTATTGTTTTTATTAAATGAATAATAAATTATTAATAAAATAATTAATAATACAACTTTTTTGATGATCGCTTTCATATCAATACAATCATAAAATTATTGTATAAACGGCAAGAAGCAATTGCTATCATGCAATGCAACCTCTTTTGAGTCGTAAATGTAAAGGTTTACAGTTTAAGATTCTTTACATTATCATTTCCGTATCAAAATGTCAGCCCAAGACGGATCGAACTGCGCGCGCATTAGAATCATGTCACTTGAAATTTTGTACGTGAAAAATCTATCAGGAACTCTGTGAGGTTATTTTTACAATTATATCATAAGGTTTTGATTTTAAATGTGTCTCATATAATTCATTCGGTGCAATAAAATAATATAATTACTTATTCATTTAAATCTCAGTATACTATGGAAATTTGAGTCGCCGGTTTTGAGAGGTGAGTCGTATCTTACTAGATAATTTATGGGCATCAAAAGTTAAGAAGAAAAAGCTCATGTTATTATTTAGTTTTAAAAAACAGAAGTGCAATTGTTTATGAAAATTGACGATTTTTAATGAATACTATAATTTCATGAGACCTCTATAAGCTATTTAGGAAATATCGATTCCGTAGTTTTGTATACATCATTTGTTATAAATTTCTATATTGTAATTTTTCCACTCTCTAAAATAGGATGTCCAATTTTCAAACACTTTGAATTTGGAGTTTATACTATGGTGCTCCTTCAGATAAAAAGTTGGTCTGAAAAGATCTAAAACATAAAAAGGACCAAAAAGCACTGTTGCTGTGTTGAAATAAGGCGAACACCACTTATAGAGAGCCCTGGCAAATGGGTGTGTGTGCGTGTGTATGTGCCCCAGGCCGGTTATGATAGAATTTATTATAATTTTTTTATTTAGCTCTGCTCTGCGAAGACTAATATAAAAGAATAAAGCAACTTAATTAAAATTAAAAAAATAACAAGGCAGAATAAAAAACATTCAGGCAAAAACTTAACATATACAGATTTACGTGGCCTGTTCATAAATTATTATATGACGATAGACCAATGAAATATGTGGCTAAATGTATTATAATATTTTGTATATTCTGTACACTAAATAATAGGGCGAAGAAATCGTAACAAATTATTAAATAAATCATTGCGATATCCTGTTAATTTTAAAGATTATATTATTATCATTATAAACTTTTAAAGTTCTTACTTAAGTTTTAGAAGTGCTTGCTAGTTTATTTAAATAATAGTTGAAAATTGTAATGTTCACGTACTTACTTTTGCAATTCAAAAGTTACAGGCGTTTAAATATAAATATTTTTAGATTATTTTTAAATTGCCTTTGTGGTGCTGAGGCTACCCCATTGCTTTGTAATGCAGCAGTACTTGATACGATTCCAGGAATACATAAGAGTTAGTGTTTGAACAGTTGTATAGTTTTTTCGAACCCCTCTTGATCGCTACAACAGTTAAACCAGTGTTTCCCAAACTATTTTGTCTCATGTCCCAATTTTGATTAAAGAATGTTTCATGTCCTCCCACACCCGTGCAATTTTTTTCCTAAGCCCCCAAAACAAATGAAAATCAAAAATGCTTTGAATTATATTAGCTATTTTTATTTAAAGTTGCTGACTGCACTCTCTAAATGATAAAATTGCCCCCCTATGGGGTCTACGCCCCACCATGTGAGACAGTGAGTTAAACTGTCAATCAGTCAATATTAGGGCGTTATATTTCGGTTATTAACATATGATAGCCAGAGTCTTCTTTTAGAGCGCGCGACACCATCTTAGCTTGACATCATATGAAATTTAGGACGTGTTAGCCAATCATTGCTCTAACTAGATATATTCTTAATACATTTCTTTCGGACCTCAAATATAATTGTAATTTAGTAAAAATTACGTTTACCTTACAAAACTGCTCAATGGCAGTTAATATTTTTGCATGTATAAAATTATCATGAACACCGTCATCCGAGAGGAATTAAAAATTTACACTATCTGTCAACTATTTGCCAATGACATGTGATCAGCAATAATAATATTTCTTACATTTTTGAGATCAAAAAAATTATTTTAAAAAAGAGAAAAATAAAAGAAAAATGTTAATAAAAATATTATAATAATAAGTCGCAACTATAAACCAGCCATTTACAAGTAGTGTACGTACCTAGGATATAGGCGTATATTGTATTTGTAAATGTCTTAATAAATAATTTATGTAATTTAAAACGATAATAGTTAATGAATAGCTTAAGTCTATACCAAAAAAAAAATATCTTTTACACGCTGGCTTATTTTTGTTAAGCGAAATAGTGACGGCAGCCATGTGGACGGTGTGCCTGCCGGGGTGGGGCGCGGCGGTGGTAGCCGGCACGCTGCTTCTGTACGGGAGCCTCGACGTGGCGTACTTCGCGCGCATGATGTACACGGTCGCGCGCGCAAGGTACTTCAGGAAGAAGGCGTGCATACTGGAGACTACCGAAGTGCAGTGTGAGTTGTTCTACCGTTGGAAATTTCTTCCGCAATCAATTTATATTTAACTGCCTCCGTAAATCGGTGCTATGCCGTGGAGTCTGGATGGAGCTTCCTTACTTCGGGACCAGTTTTGCTAGATACTACCCACAATGTTATTCTGCCGCAACAACAGCATTGCTGTGTTCCGGCAGTCATTTTATATCGTAATTCTTAAGTCGTTCCAGATTTAGAATTTACTTGCAGTGGCCAATAAAGATAAAGTTGAAAATGTTCTTTCCGAAATATGCTAATATACCTGTCACTTCACACCTTACATTTATATGATTATTTGTTATAATTATAATGATAAAACTTAAGTTCACTTTGTGTTTCATAGTATAAAAATACGAGTTGTAAATATGTGTGGGTGTCGGAATACATGTACTCGTGCAAATGTGTGTATTATATGCTTGTTTATTATATCATTTATTTTATACGGTGTGTAATATGACGATAATAACCAAGTTCGCCGCTTTAGTAGAAAGGTAACCTACTCCCTGATTACAGCGTGGTGCTTGCTGAACGACATCGACACTCTGCTGTACCACATGAACAACGCGCGCTACCTCCGCGAGCTAGACTTCGCGCGCGCGGACTTCTACGAGCGCACCGGGCTGTACGCCAACATACGGGCGGCCGGCGGCGCGGTGGTGCAGGCGGCGGCTACCATCCGCTACCGCCGCTACCTCAAACCGTTCACCAGCTTCAAGATTACCTCTAAAGTGAATCTCTTATATTTTTTTTAATACTTCATCTAAATTACAAATGATATTAAGTGACAATGAAGCCTTGAATTTTATAGTCTATTTATGTTGAAATATGGTGAGCCGGGCTTTTCGGCTTGTATGTTGATATCACCGTCTCAAAAGTAAAAAGTTAAGTCATTTACTCAATATAGGCTACCAAGCGGCACTTTGATGTCAATCAATCTTCAGACAGTACCGCGATTCGCCCAGATTTCGCCTATTCCTATGCGCTTTGGCTGGGTAGAATAATCGGCGAATTATTTTTCCTAGCAGCAGGCTTCTACTTCTCTCTCTATCTGGCTATACCTCGCGTTAACGCAGGCGGTGTACTGGGACGAGAAGACGCTGTTCATGGAGCACGAGTTCGTTGGCCCCGGCGGGTTCGTGCACGCGGTGGCGGTGTGCCGGCAGCGCGTCATCGACACCTCCGCCGCGGCCATCGCGGAGCTGCTGCTGCAGCTGCACTGCGCCGGCGCATGCCAGCCCGCGCCCTCCAAGATGCCGCCCGAGGTCTGTCCGTCTTCAATTTTTATTTACAATAATAGTAATGATATTCACTTCACAAATTCACAGATGATCGTTTACACATATTAAGCTAACAATATTTTACTTTTAAAGCTTACAATGGGCTAACTCACACCATGTTTTGGGGTCAAATTCCAACTCTTGGTGTGAGGTGACAATGAGGTCATAGACGGTGAAGCGTATTCGCCCAGACTATAGCTCTTAGACAAAAACGCTGTTATGGCGACAGACTGACAATGAGGGTGGTAGCTAACCAGGCGGATTCAATGAATCTATACCCAGACTTTTCCCACCTTGACTATACCATGAATATTAATTTAAACTTTCTTCTGTAATGGTTAACACAGTCATTGCAGAGACCACAAAAACATTTCTAAAAGTTGTGTCTGTCTGACTATTGACTATTCACTTATTATAGCGGGAAAACCCTTTTGTCTTTCGAAATTCGAAAGTCACACTTCTTCATAAATCGTAGTAACGGAAATCTTTTTTAATAATTTAGTGTGAAATATAAAAATCGCTTTGCAGTTGGAGCTCTGGGTGCAAAGTAACGAGCTCAGTTCGGCTAAACTTCGAGCGCCTCAAATTCCTCAGTCCATTTTACACACGTCGCACCCTCTCAGCTGCGGCGAGATGGTACCCAGTCTCACCAGCGAGTGAAATACGGCTCACTGTCCGAATGAAAATCTGCGGTCGCGCTCGCGCGTAATGAAGTAATCATATGCGTGAGTGAGACGGAACAAGTCGCGGGTGTTCGGGCAGTGAAACTGTCATTGTTTCAACGGGTTTCATTGACGAAGGACGTGCACCTAGTCATCGTTTTAAAAATGCTACTGTATGCAATTCAAAAGCTTGTGATAAAATTTGCTTATTGTATTGTAAACAAAAAGAAATCACTGAAAATCATGGTTAGGAAGATAATTAGTTATAAAAATACAAGCTATATCTATGCTCATCCAAAATAATGGTCTTGTCATATCGATTAAAAGTACATAGTATATTGTAAAGTGGAAATGTTTTCCCATCTTTCTGTAGAAATATTTCTGCTATTAGTTTTTTATAAGAAACATTTAACGCTATAGTTATTAATAATATATTTACTGTAATGCTATAGCATCATTATCAAATCATTTAATTAACCTATGACAATGTGGCGGTTTTTAATTCAGTGCCTATATTATTGTTTTTTTTATATATGTATATGTTATGACATCTAATAACTGTTAACGAAGCCTACTGATTTTCTGATTTTAAATAGAGTATGTAATGTTGGATCCGCAGAAATTTGAAATGTGGGTAAATGGGAAGTATTGATTTTGGATGATTGTGGGTGAATATGAAAAATTTTAGGCCAGTCTCTACTTACTGGCGTTTTGATTTTGTTAAAAAAATATTATTTAAATTTTATTTAAGTTATGTTAAAAATTTAAAAGAAAGTATGACAATGTTATTTAATATTACTAATTAGTATTTATAAGATCGGAGTTGCGCAACCGTACCTTAAAATGTAGCTGTATATATTATAAAGACTATATTTAAAAATTATAACCACATGAATGTAGTTTTAAATATATTTGTTAGTGAATCGGATTTCTCCGTATAAATACAATCCAATATCATTGACGACAGAACAAACTGGATTTTCGCCTCTTTTGTTTCCCTATAGACAAAAAACAAAAACGGTTATAGCCAAATCGTTGTATTTATTTTATCACAGTCTTCTGTCCTGAATTAATTTAACTAGGACCAATTGAGTAGATTTACTGCAGAATATTGCAATAGAGAAATGATTAAATATCTGAAATAATAAACTAAAAATACTGTTCATTACATTGACACAACCGTTAACATCTTTGCTACTTTCCGTCGTTTTCAATAACAACTAATATTTTGATTTATATTAACATTACATTTTTTAAATTTGTGACATTCTTATTATATATTTTCATCATTACCCGTATAAAATGAATTGATTCATCACTTAATGCTTCTCTACAATATTATCGTATTATTTCTTTTTCTATTTACTTTATGAAAAGGCAATGGTTAAATGATCGTGCAGTCAGTACGATTTTTTTGATAATCAATTAAAACCAACTGGATGTTTCAGATTTTTTGCGACATCGTTCTTAGGTGACGCAGTTTGGATGTTATATTGTTCTTTTCAAGTAGATCATCATATTTCTGTTCGTAATTAAACAGAAAAGCAAATATAAAAAGAACTTTGTAAACGATGAAGGTTCATAATTTTAATATGTAGTCGTAGTTATTGTATACAAGTGATGTAATCTTTTGAACGATTAAATCGTTTTAAACTTGAACTTGATGTTGTAAATCGTTAAGTATTTTAACAAGGCATATATCTACGGGATTAAGTATCATAATGGCGTGCACAAATTGTTGTTTTTTAAAATATACAATAGGCGATATGATGTGGTCCTTGACTTTTTTTATTGCGCAAAACATATAGACAATCGTTGAATAGTCGATTTGACAGTTTAGAAATACAGATAAAAAAGAAAGTCAAGGATCGCAAATGTGTAATTTATTATCTGCTCGTACTACAATTACTGCAAAATAACATTATTAATATTCATGTATTTTTTAATTCGATATGAAAATAATTATAATACCTCTCTTCTCAAATCTTTATCGAGAGCATTACATCCTGTGTGCGTTTTTGTCGCAGTTTGGTCAGCATTTGTGAAATATAATCACTTTCGTTACTCAATGGGAAATCGTTCACAAATGTACTGTTCGTCTCTGCTTGTCTAGACGTTAATTATGTTTATAGCTATTTGTTATTCAATGGTAACACTATCAATGTAATGCGTGTTTATAGTTTATCTACATTACAATGTATCTGTATGAATTAATAAAGTTTTATGTGGCTACACGTTTTCATTGGTTCTCCTTTCCTCCTCATCTTCTTTATAAGCTGAGGACGTCCATAGAATGGGTGTCAGAGGCTAAAAATCACCATATAATCCTAATTATCCACCAGAATGCATAGTATCTCATCGAAGATATCTGTACCGATATCAAAATAATGTTATTTTATCAGCAATGGGCTATCATTTGACCTCAAAATCTCACGATGCTGACTGATAATGAGAACGTAGATGAGTACATGTGCTCGGCAATAAAACTCTGCTCGGTAAAAATATATAGTATAGTTCTATGCTCTGGTTCTCACATGCAAGGCTTTACGAAACCTGGTCAGATAATACAGAGGTCCCAGGTTTGATTTCCGTGTCAAAAAATTAGTGAAATGCGGATAATGGAAGGGTTTTAACGATCTCAGTTACCTAGCGTCAACTCTTATCGTTACTTTACCGCCATAATGACTGCTGAAACGCAGCAATGCTGTGGGAATAGGTTGACATTGAGGGTTGTAGCTAGGCGGGTTAGTCGAAAACCTTTTATCATCCGAATTCCCCTAATTCTGTGATTCGAGAATGAAACCAGGGATTTGTGGCAAGCGATTAATAGCCGCACTAAGGAGTATTACGAAACGTATATAACATAAGTAAGAATACATGTGTTGCCGTTTTCTTGGCACGGTGAGAATACCTGGGCGCGTGCACTTCGTAACCGGGTCACCCAACGTAAATACACGAGTCATGTTAACGTCCATATCCACTCACGTTCGTATGCAGCTCGTGCTTTACGTGAATTAACTGCGAATATTCAAAACAAGGCTCAAAATCTCTTTATCAAATTGTATTGTTGTACAATCACTTTCAATCGTCGTAAATTTAACACGTTCCACCCGCAGACCACCGCTGATCCACGGGCATTAGTCCAAAAATGTTTATAATTTAATTAAAAAAAAACCTTACATTTACTTATATATCTGAATAGTGCCGACAAATAAACAAACAACTTGCCATTTCTTGCACGCCTTTCGTATAGACATCGACATAGGACATAGGACGTTAGGTTTAGTAAATTTACTAATTGAAGAACAAAGAATATTATTGTGTCAAGGAATTTTTTACCTACGTTTTATAATTTGTCCTAATTGTCACACGATGTTAAGTGATAATAAGGGCGAAGATAGTGAAGCGTGTTCGTCTAGAATACTCTAGCACTCACATGTATGGCTGCCGGAACAAGCACACGCTGTTACAGCGGCAGACTGGCATCGATGTGCTTAGCTAGAGAGGCAGTTTCGAAAAAAACCTTATTACCATCCGGACTCGGTACACGCGCTCTCGGATCCGTACTCGAGACCACGGAGTTGCAAAGCGAGCGGTGCACCAATTCGCCACGGAGGCAGTCAAAGTTCAGTCGCAGTTTCACGTATTCAGGTCTTGGCTATTTTAGATTTCGCTTACGTATGTCGCTTTTCTCTCAGCGCGCCTTCAACCGCACTGTGCCAACTAGATGATGTTTTGGAGGGAAACTGCTTTTTCGAAGTATTTATTATTAGCCACAGTACACAATTAGGTGTTTCTAATTTAAATCTTCACATGTGAAAACACAAATTTTATATTATTGTTATTACACAATAATATAATAGTAATAGTTATTTTATTTACCAAAACAGCTTACAATTTAAAAATATTAACGAACAAGTTTTAAAAAGATAAATATCTGTGTATAATTTCAGTGATATTTTATATTAATTTCGTTCAGTTATCCGTGTACTTCACGATTACTTTGCATTTGGGTAGGATCCCGAGAAATCCCTCGGTACTACCAGCAACCTCAAGAAGGGAACTTTAGGACACTTAGTCTTGTATGCGGCTTAGATTTACTTCTTTAATTATGTAGAGAAATTTGTTTAATGCAGCGATGACGACACAAATTATATTTAATGCGGGTATTAATATTTAAATAATTTATAAAGTACCCTTACTTGTTACATATTTATCACCTATTCTTTTACTGAGACTACGGCTTCTGTCTGTCAGCGGGCTATCTCACGGACTTTAATAGGTTAAAAGTCATAATTTCCACACATAGTTTATATCTGTTGCCATTACAGCAACAAATATCATAATATTACAAAAATGCCTAAATCAAAATAAATTCTTTACTTCAATCAGCTCCATCTATTGAGTGTCAACAGAATTTTTTCGATGTTTAATGCGTGTAAACTATTGAGTTAATAGTTTTTACATTTTGCCAGCTTAGTTAACAAACTGTTGTACGGAACACTTCGCATGGCGAGTCCGACTCACATTTTACTGTTTATTTGACAGATGAATATGGAATCTTTCGTTATGCGATACGGGGAACCCCTCTGGTATTTTAAAAAAATAATTTATGATCCTATTGTTATTTAAAACCTCCTCCATATGGATCCTTAAGAAAAAAATGTTGTTTGAAGAAATGTTCTTACTATTCCTTTAGTCTTTGATAGTAGATCGAACGAGTCTACAAGAAAACCTTCCCACTCATTTCTTGCATGCTGCTATTAATGGTATGTAATAATTAACCTTGTAATGAGGATGGGAAGGGTGAAATGAAATGCGTATTTTTTTAATTGTAATGTACACAATTTATTCATATCGTATAGTGGTCTCTTATACAAAGATATAAATTGTAAAGTCCTCTTTCTCGGTCCGAATAAATAAATACTTAGCATAGCTCCCCTCAGTCCTATCACGTGCCCTTTAGGGCATCACAAGGAGTAAAAACACTTACATTAAATCTGAATCTTTACCGATTTCACCTTCATACGGTTTGATACATTATACACCCCTAAACAATATCTCGTGACATTCTCATTTTTGGTCATATTTAATTCGAAAACTGAACATAGAACATTTAAACGCTTAGCATTTGTCATGCACATATTATTCGAAGAAAACACGTTTCGTGATTAGATTGTTTATAAAGATGCCGAGTACAAATGGTAAGGGCCAGCTGAATTATAATACAAGGTATCGTAGAGAATACAAGGTTTTTTTATTAAGAAATGTACAAAAATATTATATTAAATAGCTATTTAGAAGGTAGGTATGTATTGTCAAAGGCACTGGTATTCTTAAACTGATCAATACTTTTGCATTACAATAGGATTTAATGAGTCTTAAAACTATTTTGCGATTTCATGACAGCATACGAGGATCTATCTCACAATTCTTTTTCTTTTTTGGTTTGGAACTTAACGGGCCATTCCGAATGAGAAAGATTATACATCAAGATTTTAATTTTAAATAATCTACGTTGGACTTAATTTTACTTACATCGACTTACATCTAGCACTTAGAACGGAACTTAGTCTTTAGCCATCGATTTTCACTACCGAATCTTCGAATAGATGAAACAGATCTACTGCGCTTACTTATTACATAACATACATTATACATAGCTCACCACTAAAAATGCATCTTTTTTATATATCTATCACTGAGTAGATAAGTTTTATCTGCTCGAAAAGTCTGCAAACCGAATCTTTAGTGTGCACGCGGAGGCGCGCCCGCCCCCCGCGCGTTCGCCCCCCCGGTCGACACATACAACTACTAGGAAGGATTACAATCGGGCGATGCGACTTGGTCGCGTACAGCTGCGCATAACATACAAATATAAATCATCTCTTTATAACGTGGTAACTTAGTGTAGCAGGGGGCGGGGGGGCGGACGGCGGGGCGCAGGGGTTAGAGGAGCCGCCTTGCGCTCAGTGCTCGTGCGCGCGCGTCTTGTTCTGGTGCATCATGTTCTTGAGTGTGGCTACCTCTGTTGCAAGCCGCGCCAGCTCCGCCTTCAGATGCGCGTCCTCCTCCTCCGCGAGCCGATCATCGGCGCGCTGCGGCCTGTACTCCACGCCGAGCGAGATGCCAGAGTCCCTCTCGTCGCTCGAGCCCTCCCCGTCCCAAGAGGGCGAGGAGCGGGGCCCGGGCTCCTGTTTGATGTGCTGCAGCGAGAGCAGAGCGCTTGCGACGTCCTTGTCGCCGAGGTGTGTCTTGTGGCGTAGCTTGAGAGGCAGGCAGTTGTTCTCCGGGGCGTACTGCTCAGTGGTCTCGTCGCCGGAGCCCGAGAGCGAGGACAGCTCATACGGCGACAGCGCGCGCCGCGAACGCGACAGGTTGAGCACGGAGCCGGGAGGCTCATAGTGTGCCGGATGCGGATAGTAGGCCTCCGGCGCGGGCAGCCGCTCCTGGTAGGGCTCGGGCGCACGTTGCGGCGGCGGCGAGGGCGGCGTGGCCGGCGGCGCGGGCGGCGGCGGCGGCGGCGCGGGCGGGAACAAAGCGCCCGTCGATAGTTTGCTGCGTTTCGTGACGCACAGCACCTGGTCGCAGGTGGGCAGCGTTGCCAGCACCTGGTCGATGCTGATTAGCGTCTCGCCGCAGATGCCGTACTTCTCCTTTATTGCGTCCAGCTGTGCCTTGAGCACGTGGTTCTCCTTAGAGAGCTCGACAACGCGCTGCTCGAGCACCATGTCGTTGAAGCGGCGCTTCTCGCGCGAGCGCTTGGCGGCTTCGTTGTTGCGCCGCCGGCGGTCCCAGTAGCCGTCGTCCTTCTTGCTGTCCGGGATGAACTCCCGCTGCTTGCGCTGACCGAAGAATTCCTTGCGCTTGTTGAAGTCGAAGTTGGCTGGGTAGTCGTGCGGGTCGCCGGGCGGCCCGTTGGAGGGGGGCTGCTCGAGCGGGAAGTGTGGGGAGACGGAGAGACGGGCGCGCGGCGGCGGCGGTACGCGCGACGCGGCCGGCGCCGGCCCCAGGGCGGGGCCCCCGCCGCCGCCCAGCAGCTGCTGCTGGCTCAGTATGAACTCGGCGACCATGTTGCGGCGGACGACGCCCGGCCCGCAAGGATCCTCGCTGTGGTTCTGCAACAAGCGTAACGTAACATTACTAATGTGCTGCGTTTGCGGTGCTCGCTTACAAAACGACCGCTTGCAAAAACCGTGTCGTAAGATCCCGCGCTGCAACTTTGCACGTGGATCTTTGTGTAATCGCGTTGCTACATTAACAGTTTTTTTGTACCCTTCGCTTTCGACAAAACGTTTTTGTATTGTTTCCTAATCTGCGTTACACAAATTAGGTCGGTCCGGACATCATCGGTTACCAAACGGTGTGCCCTCGCACTGCTCGCTCGCGTGCAGCGCGGGGCGGCGCAGGCTCGGCGACCGCACGCCGTCCGCCATGTGACGGACGGCCAGCGTTATTGTTAGCTAATCGTTTTCTGACACACGCTAAGATTTCGCAAGCCGTTCACGTTGCCTCTAATGCGGCCTATGAAACGCTTACATTGACCGTTTTAAAATATCAACAATCGGCCGCCGAGTGTCGTTCACCTTTACGCAACAGATCTCAGAAATTTAAATACCTATTTGACTTATATAAAACCCGACTTGTCTCGACGTATCGCCTGCACGAACGACAGGAAGTGTTAAAGTCATTGTAATCCGTCAACTATCGGATAGTATAACAATGAAAGAATCGTTAATTGCCCATTGTAGTGGAAACCATAAACTGGCTGGTTTTTTTCTTTGCGCCGATTAGTGCATAAAAAAAAGTCGAATCACGTTCCGGCGCACGCGGCGCGCGCGACAACGTGAGAGCTCTTTCTTAAGCCGAATTAATGCTTTTAACGCGACAATTTGCATGTATTTGTAACTATGTTGCGACCCGTGGACACGTGAACATGTTGATTTATACTGTCTTATTCATATTTTACACCTTATGAAATTCGAAAGAGCGCCATTAGTGAGCCTCTAGAGAATTTTAAGACGTTTTTGAGCGAACTCATTGCATCGAACGCTTTACATAACCTCTTCCCATTCGTTTTAATTAATTTTAAAGCCAAATTAACTTTATGGTGACTTATAAATGCTCTCAACTCAACAGAAGCGAATTTAAAATTCTATAAATAAGAGATAAAATGTTGTTAACATTTATTACATTCTCCTTATATAACATAAAAAGTATTTATAATTTTTGATCTTTAAATTTTTATATTTTTAGCTGCAATGCAAAATAACGTACTATTATCTGTTATACGTAGCAGCTGTTAACAACGGTATTACTTTCCAGCCAGTTACTTCGTGGCCGTATCGAGCGTTATTTAAAAAAAGAGGAATTAATAACGTTGTTCACGCTATCTACCGCAATCTCGGTAATTTGCCTAACTCCGATCGTGGCTGCCACGTAAAGCGTTCGGTGTCACTGGGTCGACCCAGATGCGCGCGCGCGCCGTTACTTTCGACCGTTCGATTACTTGAGGCGCGACCCTAATTGGCGGGAAAACGAAATGTCATTGTCAACTTATTCTTTTAATTCACCAATTTCGAGGCATCTTTAAAACGCTTGGCAGTAACAAATATTTGGATCGATTGCATATAAGTAACTCCTAAATGTGGCTTATTTTTTATTGATCACAAAAGTACTAATTAGGTGCAATAAAACAAATGAATTACTAGTAATTAAATTATTAGAGTATAGCCCATGAAAGAGAAAAAAAACTTGCCGTCAACTATATAATTATGATAAAACAAATGTGTTAACAAATCAACCGAGTAAACATAACTGTTAAATCAGCCATTTTTTTTCCATCGACGCCCGTTACTTAGTTATTTCTGTGCTACACAGTTAGACGACTAGTTTGAATGGATGGTTTTTTATTACATCGCACTAATAATAGACATGTGTCTTATTACAATTTTATGTATAGATGTTGCGAAACATTTTTGACAGTGGCAACAAATTTTATTGCATTAAAAAGTGTTACCTTTATTGTTATCAACTGTAGCCTACAGTAGTGACATTTCGTAGTTTGAACGTTCATGTTGAAATTAATGCACCAAATTTAATTTATAATGTATTTGTAAAGAGAGGCAAGTACACATTTTACCCATGGCATTAGTCACTACAACTTTACTCTTAACACTAATTTAAATACCATTATAAATATTAACAAACCGATAAATAATTACGACTCTATGTGAACGCAAAAAAAATGTTTACTATACGTTGACCTAATTAATTCATTTATTATCAGCAATAAGTTTTAAAACTGAGTCACCGGTTATCAAAAGATACGGTATTATGGTTATGGCAGACATAGAGATATACACTTTGTTATAAAGATAATTTTTATAGCTATACCTGAAATAAATTAACGCTATGTCTAAAGTGAATCTATGTGTGTGCGTGTTACTTGTGACGTAATAAAAAAAAATTAACCCGTTATTGAATGGTCTATAAAACACGGACAGTTAAATAGACGGTAATGAGTTTACTTGAGGTAGCTTACTCCATAATGATTTAAAAGTTTACCGTTTATGTGCATTACTTGTACATGGCAACACTAAAGCTATAATAATATAGCTATATAAGATAATGTTCTTTTTACATCGTTTTATAATTATTTAGGTAATCCTATTTGGCTTTTTGTAATTTATTAATGTAACTGGCCGTCCACCCGCTGGTCTACCACGTGTTTTTTTTGGAGTTAAGATAATTCCTTGATTATGTGTACCAATTTTCGATTCCATTGACTTCGAAATAAAAAAAAACATTGAAATTACAAACTTTTATTTCTCCTCTAAGGGTTGGAATTTAAAAAAAAATCACGTCTCCAGGACCAGCGGCTTAGGCTGTGCATTGATGTGTATGAGTAGTTGGTCATTGAAACATTTAGGACTTTGTAAGTACAGATGTCTTGTAGAAATTATCGCAATGACCATAGACAATCCATATTGCATCCGATACAATCGGCATCTAACGGCCAACAATCGGGCGGCCTTTGCTTCAGACAGTTATAGCTGATCATTTACTTCGTGAACGCACCGTTAACCAAAAACTGGGTCCGTACAACCGAACGGTACAGTGAGAACCGTTTTTGTGCTCATCGCCGGTCTCTAAAACCCGTAATACTGTTATGAAACAGCTATTTAGTTTCGTCATCGCTTTTAGAAGACATTCAAGGTTGGGTTGGGTAATTGGGAATGTAAATTCGTTAAAGCCGTTCCAATGTTTTAATTCGCAATGAAATACAATAACGTATAGTTAAATTTTATCGATTGACGGCAAGTAAGAGAATAAATTAATCTTAATTTGATATTTTGATGAAAACAAACGAGTTTTTTAGTATGTTTTTTTATATATTTTGATTATTAAAAAAAATCAACTCTTATTTTGGAACAATAAAAATCGTTAATTTCTCATTAATGCATAAATTTTTAACTAAATAAATGAATGAATATAAAATAAGTCCGTTTTCTATTTAAATATTCTGCCTATCGTTTATATTCATCATACCTATTAAACAGTTTGTGATGATAAATTAATGTCTTTATTTGTTACCAATACTATTTGTAAATTACGACATTGAACTATAATTATACCGCGATATATGTTAAAGTTATTAAAACATCGCATATGGAATGAAATCGTTTTTTTCCTTACCGCACGTGGCACGGTACGGACGGGTGAGTAAGTACACGTGCAGCTTACATATTGAGGTGGGACCGCACGGGACAAGCGCGGAACAAACCCGTGCCGCATGGGACACGTGCTTCATTGGGATTAAACTTTTTTTACGCAGTTTTATTTTTATATACCTAGACTACAGTCGACGAAAGTATTATGTAATACAACGACGTATATCTCTTTGAAAACGATAACGTATTAATACTAATTAATTTTATCTAATTCTATACATAATGGTGTCGCGATGGTGACTCATAGATGAAACTATTTCACAAACATTGATAACGTAGTTTGGATAAGGCATTTTTGAATTGTTACGCATAGTGCTTAATAATGTTGATAATATAACAATAACTAGCCGTCATGGTAGTAGACAATAATTACCGTATAAACTGTGATTTTAATACTAGCTTCATGTAATGCAAAGTCGGTTATTTATCGCAGTAGGTAAATATATGAACAGTATAAAACGTCAGTAGTAAACCTAGCATCTAACAAATGCTCGATAATTCACGATTTAGATACCGGTGCCGTTATGAATTTAAATTCTATAAATAACGTTTACGGTAATGGGAAAGTTCGCAAGACTAAACACGATCAAAGTGTTGAATAATTATTATAATTTGACTTGACCATAGATAGATAATGTTTTTTTACCAATAGATCGCAAATATTGACGGTGCGCATTCTTTTCCGTCTAAGGTTGAACGACCTTTAGATTTTTAATAACTAGGTTCATCGACATTTTCAGCAAAGAAATGTTATGTGGTTAAACAGTCTGGTGGTTATTTGAGTTAGGGTTGGCATAGCTGTTTCCGTCACGGCCGGAAGTTCCGGCGGGTGCCAAGCCTGGCCGCGGGCGGTTTCGGGCTTCGATCGGCGACCTCGCCCGGCGTGATTGTCCTGCCGGTGCACGTGCAAACACGCCGGTCACGCGGCGCCCGGCACGTGTCCGCACTTGAACCTCACGTTGCCGCTTGCGCAACCGAACACGCTCGCTCCTCACTAAACCGTTATATAAACTGCAACGTGACAACGTGATCTAAGAACGTGAAATTTAATTAATCGCTTTCCTAATGCAGCCGCGGGGTTGGCCTTGACCGCCAGGTGCGGTGATATTTCACAGATTTTTCATTAGAAATTTCTCGATTTTAATGAATATGGTAAATTAATCAGCAGTACGAATGTATAATTGGCTACAATTATTCAGACACGTTTGAATATTCACTATGGTAGATCTAGATATTTTCAAATATTTTTTGAAATACTATTAAAAAAGTGTATTTGCTAATGCAAGAAATTTTTATTGCAACTGCATTAATAATATTTAACGATCTTGACCTTCCTTTTAAACTCATAGACAATATCGGCCATCTTGGAAAAAGTAGAGAAAGTAGTACAACAGTAACTTTCCACACGCTCGCCGGTTATTGCGCGGGAAAAGTGGGACAGTCGCCATCTTTGATTTGACATTTTACCGCCGCGCTATGATACAAATATTATTTATATGAAATATATAAGTATCTAATTATTTAAAATATAATAAGTATGAAAAAAATTTAATAAATAAATGCTTTTAGAACTACTTAGGCCAGTTCTTACAATCAAAGGTAATGACAGTGTATCGAAACAGCGTACATCGTACACAGTACATAAATGATATCAAGTAAGAGTGGGTGTTTATAAAACATTTTCTCTTCACATCCGTTAGTTGACTCTTGAGCATTATTTTAACGTAAAGTTCGACGGAATTTCGGTAGGCCGCTCGATCTGGATCCGATTCAAACGCGCGAATTTTTCTTTCTTTATACTTGACCGATATTTAGCGGACGAGTTTTCTCTTAATTAAACAACGGGATTCGTGTTATTTCGACGCGGCCTTCCACCGCCGCGATAACGGTTTGGTGTCAAGGTTGCGTTTCGTAACAGCAACGCGATAAAACGTACAAAATATGTCAAGGCCTTAATACTTTTCCGGTTAGGGATTTACCTATCACGTGATAATCTCTACTTCTTTAACATAGATGCCTATTTGTAAGACCTTGCTCGCTAAGACTAATTGCACATTATTAAGAAACGCTTAACCTATTTCCGTGTGCCAGTTTTGACGGAATTAGCTACGTACGTCTTACGTAACATGGCCGTCTTTTAGGAAGCCACGTGTCAAGATTTTAATGATATCTTCATCTAATTGACATAAATGTGTATTATGAAGTTATAATTCGTAAATATATGGACATGACGGTGCAATATTAATAAAGATATCATATTAGTGTCGGATACATTAGTATAACATGTCTAGCTATTTAAAGCTTAGCTATTGTAAGACTAAACTCTAGTTGATCGTTCGCAGCCTTGGCTTTAAAATCGTACCGATGTATGGTGCTAACATTTACAAACAATCTTCAGCGCTATTGCGTCATCGCACCATTTCCATCTATATCCTCGTGGAATACCTCTTCAGCGGTACGTCACGCGTCGATCTAGTTCGTCGCAATTGGCCGTGTGCGATCTCACGTGCGCATCACAAACTGGGTTACAGTTACGCGAGTGTTCGTGATAAAAAAAAAATAGGTCAAGTTATCTCCGCCCGTCCTCGGTCCAATGAAATTATCGGCAGCGTTGTTGCGCGTCGGAAAAAAAAACATCGTTTACGTAACAACACGTAAGCGTGTGTTCGTTACATTTTTATTACTTTCTTTACATGTTTACACGGACTGAAGGGTGTGTGACTGACGCTAGTGTGCTATAAAGCCGTTTAAAATTACGATTAGACGCAATTAGAAAACACTACGTTCCATTTTTAAAAATATATATTTTTTCCTTATCATCCATTTAGCGGTTACATACGTTTCTAATAATACCGGCACGTACAATGTTAGTACAAGGGCCGCCAAACGCCAATTGTTCATGTAATGACTATTAAAATTCATACCCATATAACACGAGTCATGATGCATGATTAACCAAATGCATGCGTACTCGACCTTAAAGTCTTTAATACCTTCCGGACAACCTTGCGCCTTAGTTCCTGTATTACGTCATAGTACAGATAATGATTGTTATACAAAATGCACTATCTGTCCGATACAACTCTTTGTTCTTTATTTGTTATCTTGTTTACAAGTTGTTTGGTTACAATAGTATATACAATTTAAGTGTCAATTTGGAGACTTTTTAATTTTAATATTCAAACTACAACATAGGTTAACGACATTTAAATTTATGAAAAAAATACAATGTAGCGGTGAGAGGTCATTGATCTTTATTAACCTATGGTTGTCATTTGATTTTTTTATATATCAGTATATGTTTTGGGAAGAGATTATATTATAGATACCGGTGTGGAAATACTTCGATTTTATATGCCTGAATCTCTGAGAGAATTTCATAGAAACATTATCTGTGGCAATAAAACATTTTGCTAACAAGAAATACTCATATATAGTGTGTAAATAAAGCTTGTAAACCCCTAAAAACATTGTTTTATAGACATATAGAAATGAATGCGTTAGTATCTTAACCAGGGGTTCCATCGGTGTGCGTAAGTTGCTTTGTGTGTTTGCATGCGGTGTGTATTGCAGCTTATTGCGCAACACGCCCTAGGGACGTTGCGTCATACGTAGAACTGACCTTTACGCGACGGATCGATTCAATTGCATGAAGCTTGTTTAAATGTTTTTTAAAAACGTAATTTTCAAAATAATGCACATTCCTATAAGAAATTTATTAAAATGTTAAAAAAAATATATGGAAAAGAACTTTAATGACATTTAATTTTAATTCATTTGTTTTCATTCGGAAAAATTACCAGGTGTTTTTTTTTGCGAATTTTGATATTTCAATAATTTGAATTTATGAAATTTAAAATAGTATTTTTTGAAATTTCATGATTTTAAAAATTTATCTCTGTTAAATTAATTGCAAAAACTGAAAATGTATCAGGAGTTCAAAAATATGAATAGAATTAAAAATAAAACACGGCATTTGAGGAATTATTTATAGTTTTTAACCGTTACGAAATCTAGTTTCCGCACATCCGCAGGCGAATGCACGCCGGATTGGAACCTTGAACCAGTTGTGTAAGCGTCTCACAATGGCTTACGACAGAACCGCGGTGCCAGGCGCCGCTTGCGACACCAGCCCACAATCAAGCGCAATCCACTAATTAAAACAAAAAATCTGTTCTAAAGAAAACCAACGGCGACCGGGAAACTGTCACTGGCATATAATAAATAATAAAAAGAGTTGTATAATCAAGTTCCAATTTTAAGTACCTCATAAAGTTCAGAAAAAAAAATGGTGACCGTAAATAATTATCTACGTTAATTATAAAATTAAAAAAAAGTTCACGCAAAAAAAAAAATAATGAACGTTACCAAGCCGTACGTAGTATTGTCAGTGTAAACAAAGATAATATTGAAAACACATGTAAGGAAGCACATTCACAAACAAAAGATCAAAACAAAGAGTCCATTTAAAAGATACAATATAGTTTCTACGAACGGAATGATTTAAGCGGTGAAAATTTTGGCACGGAAACTAAGGGGGCATGAATAAACAAATTTCGCAGCAAGGAGTCAATGACATAACGGAAAAACATTCGACCGAAACCGCGAAACGTTAAAATGACTGACTCATATCTCATAAATTAGTCATTGAAATAAATTCTGTGCAAATCTTTTTTTTACGAAGTGTTGAAATTTTACTAATGTCCAAAAATAACTATTTCGTTGTGATTATTTTTCATATGCGCATTACATTTGGTAACACTTTCAGGTTTTTATTTAATTTTTAGTTCCTTGCACACTTTTATTTTAATAAAAATTTTGATGAAATTTAAGAGTTAAAAAAAATTCATAATTTTTTTTGAACATAATTAAAATTTGCTATTTATAGAATTTATTTTTTTAATGGAAACAAAAATAAAGTTATCCTTGCATAATAAATAAAATAATTTTCTGGTATATAACGTATACTTACAAAAATATTTGCGGCAATAATTAGCTCCTTATCCGGAATTATCCAAATAGTGGGTACAATGTCATAATTCACATGAAGCAATGCACAAAACCGTTCACGGCGTAGTTTATGATAACGTTCAAAAATAAAATGTTACAAACACTCCCACTTTTCACGTCCCGAAAGATTTTTGTCACTATCACAATGTTATGACGAAATATCCAATGCGAATGGTGCTGCGTAGTACTCTAGTCACTTGGACACGTCTATCCTCTGCGAAGTCTAGAGTGCGACTAAATTTTGTAGAGGGGTCGACCGACTCGCGGCCTGCAGCACTCACACGAGCGCAAGTTTCCGATGTGTGAGTGTTTACGCTTGTGTGAGTTGAGTGAAGTTTCGCTTGTGTGCGAATATTTACGTAACTTACCCTGTGTGTAATCACTTTAGCCCGGCGTTATTGAGTCAATATAGTAGTGTTCAATTTTTTTTTAGCTAATTCTCGATTGAGTCATGTGTTTGTCTCATTTTTGTGCTTCTACGAAAAATGTAATCGATCGATAAGTGTGACGGTTTTCTGCAGTTTACAATGCCGTAATAAGTATCATTTAGCGTGGTCTAATTTTTAGTATTTATCGCAACGGATTTTGTAGTTATTTGTTAACTAATTAAGCCGGGGTTTTATTTTTTTTTCGATAAATAAATTCTTTTGTCGTATGAAAATACTGTAAATTATCCTTCTGTCGTTGTTTAATGAACGAATGTACTATTTAACTGTTAGTACAGTAACGATTAAACAATCGTATAGATGTTTGATGTTATATTATTTAATGACGAATCTTAAATAGTATTCGAACTTAATTCAAATATAATAAGGAAGTTGCGGTAAGGTGCATACTTCTGCGAAGTCGGCTTGGTATTTGTGCGAATCACGATCGCGGCCATTTTTTATTTGGCATTGGACTTTGGCGCGTAATCGCGCGAACCATTTTAGCGGGAAACTGGTCCGAACCCGAAAAAAAAATTGTGGCAGAGGAAAATTAAATACACATATTTTTATATGTATCTATAGTAGGTATTGTAATATTGATTTTTGTTTTTATGAATATAATACATAATCTGTCTGTAATTTTACTGTATATTTTATATTTAAAAAAAAGATTTATAAATAAAATTCAGAACTATGAGTGCTAAATGAATTATCGTTACTTCCATTTTAAGGAGAGGTTTAGGCCCTATCGTACAATAGTCGATCTGTATTTTACTCTCATACGCAAAAAGATGTCTCTAATCGAAGCTCCGTAATAGAATTTGATCCAGTTTTATTTTTTGTTTTGACAGTGAATTGAGTCCTCTTTTAAACTAAAGTTATGGAGTATGGAGCCCGGCAGTAAGATCTTAAAAAAAATAATTAAATTTGTAATTTAACTAAGCCGGTAATGTTTGAGAGAAAATAAAATATTATTTTTGTGTGTTATCTTTTAGTCAAACGTGTCACTAATAATTTCTTTTCATACACAGTTAACTAATACTTGACCCCGATTTCACATGATGTTAAGTGACAATGAGGCCGTACATGGTGAAGTGTGCTCACCAAAAATACTTGGCTCTCATGTGCAAAATCTTGTCATTTGTTGCATTCGGTTCAAATTTCTTTGTTTATACAAATAAGTGAAGAACTTTGTATATTGTGCAATACAGTACAGTATTGGAAGTGCGTGTATGCATAAGTGTGTACCATATGCAATAAATTATTTCATGTTCGATTTTAACAAATAACATGTTTTCACTTAACATAAGGTTACGCAACTAAACATATTCCAGAGTCAAAACATTGTTGTTTTTACATTCGCAAAAAAAAGATGTGAAATAACAAAAAAAAATCTGCGCATATAAACATATCGGTGTATCACGTGCAGGAAAAATATTATGTGTAGTCTCAAGGACGGGTCACACAGCCGCTCGCAATCCGTCATGTCGCACGGGTTATTTTTCACATGTATTACGCAACTTTGTTATGTGCGTCTAACCGTGTAGTCTTAACACGCAAATAAAAGGTAGAAAAACGAATTCTGATTCAGAAAGATGTCTATGTTTTTTTTTATATATTTAGTAATCTAGCTATGGTCTTAGATATGTAGATTAAAAAATTTGTAACCTTCACTTATTTGCGGTACTTGATAATCTGAATGGTGCTTGAGGGTCTGCCTGGTGGTATATACTGTCTGGGGATTAATTCAATGTTTAAAATTAAAAGCATATATTTTAAGAAAAATGTTAAAGAAGCCTTACAACTTATATTACTTATATGATTTTTAATAATAATTTTATATGTTGATATACAATTTTAATTAAGAATAATTGATTATAATATTAATAATAATAATGTTTAATAGAAAATTTTATAACATCTTAACATGTCCCAGACCAGACCCATACGTAACACCTAATTGTTGACACTTTATTGGTGTATACAACATACACCAGTAACTTTTTGAATAATTTCATGCAATTTCCTCACTGTTTGAATTCTAAAAACTAGATAAATAAATAATTAGTAAAAATATATTTTTTGACAAATTGTTGTTAAGCGCTCTTTCGATCGATTTCTATTTAATAGGTAAAAATACCGGATCGATAATTATTGAGTCGTGTAAAAGTTATGACACACAGATAGATACATGGAATTAATTTTATAAAATACATGTTTTTCTAAATACGAAGTCTGCGTCTGAAGACGAATTTAGTAATTAATGATCGTGCAATCAAATTATTCATTCCTTTCTGCAGACGATAATGTCATGGATTTAAATTTCGAACTTTTGTCGTACTCATAATGGAAGGAAGGAAATCTATGCTTTCCTTATTATCATCAATCATTAATTGATCATCACCGGAAACGTCCCAAATAATTGAATAACTAAATATTTTTTTTTACTAGGGCAGTAGTTTCTGGTTGAATAATAACATTATGAAACTTTTGCTACTGGATGATGGCTCGGAATCCATCGGCACGCTTTCCCTTGAATACACCGTAACCGTTAGTTTTTTCATTCAAGTAGAATAAGTAATACGGCATATGCGAGTCGTCGATGTACCCATTATCGTATTTTATTATATTTTTAGGTCCTTAAATTGCTGCGACATTGTAGATAGTGTAATACAAACTAATGTAGAAAAAAAATAGTTTGTTATTAAAGAACTTATACAGTTTTTTGTCGTAGAAGACACGGTCTGGTGTTTATTATTATCACTTATTTTGTAGTTTTTACATTAAGGGATTAATTACGTAATTTTCAGAAGCACCTTCGGATTTATGTTATGAAATGAAATAAAAAATAAGACAAATTTATGTTCGCCGTTATAAATTATACATGAGGTTTCGATTTCAATGAATTTCGTATATTAGAATACGATGAGTGACAACATCGGCCCGAAGATGGGGACAAAAACGGGCATATGGTAAATTTGCCCCTCATCGGATTTTTATTTCTATTTGTTGTGAGCACAGACAAAATTTGTCAAAAAAAAGGATATTATGATACGTGATGAATAATTTATATAGGAATATATATGTTGCCGTGTGGAAAAATACAAAGTTATTTCAACACGTTAATGTATGTTTTGTGGGTTTGTACGAATCGAGCTGATATTACTAAAACCTATTAAAAGTATTTTTAAGAATGTTAGGGGTACGAAGAATTGTGAAAGTTCGTTCAGTCTGCCCAAGATATGTTACTCTATTTTCCTACTAATCTCAATGTCACTTTAATTTGAATTTTTTTAAAGTTTTCCACTAAGGAGTACACCCCCTCCAGTGGGAGTGTATTAACACTTTCACAATTTTCCCCAGAAACATATCCGGGATCTTAATTATCTTCAACTTTGATTTGATTAGCCAGTTGCGGCTGAGTGAAAATTTAAAGTTTATAATCTTTTTCATTTTTATTATCCATCATTTTAAATGAAATGCGTAGGAGTTTAGCATGGTAAATGTAATTATAAAGTAATAAAGGTATTGAAAAAGTAAAAATTAATTAAAACTGTCCTCAATTCCAGGAGCACGGTATGTTATTTTCTATTGCAATATTAAAAACGTTTTTACTTTTTTTTCTTGAGTATCAACGAATGCGTTGGGACGGAAAATCTTAATACCTCATATTACCATCTGTTTTGCAAATTCTTTGCACTTTATTAGATTTAAAGTGTGAAAAATTATTTATTTGTGATTTTGGATCTGATTAATTTCTTAAACGTAGTTATCGAAACTCATATTTTAATAGAAAAATGTTATGTAATATACATGCATACTTTAGACAAAACAGATATTTTTATCCGTAACGAAGTGTCAAAATAAAATTTAACTTTTTGATATAATATGATATTCTTGTTCAGCAAAAACTGAATCGATGCGTTGTGAAGGATCTTTTGTTATTTTTTGCTCTATTCGTGAGTTACGTAATAATGTTTTGATTTTTATAATCATTTACGTAAGATAAACGATACTTTTATTATATATATATA
>DWQX01001389.1:0-28484 GCA_018245475.1 Pharmacophagus antenor | reverse complement strand
GGGAGATCCGGTCTGCGACCATGGTCCCCCCGGCCATCACGAGGTGAGCGGCCTCTTCGAAGGACTCCCCCCGGGCGTCTATACCCTATACCTACTCGAACCCAAAAATGTATTACGCTCGAACCATTACATTTATGGCCAAAAAATGGATTAAATTATGAAATTTTAATGTGTTATATTTTGACATTATCCTTAAGTTCTTTTACTTAAGTTTACCTTTAATAATTATTAATTACTTAATTAAACAAAGAAAGTTTTCTAAATGACACATATTTTTTTATTCGTGTTATTAATGCTGCACCACTTATAGGAATTAATTTTTTTTAAAACATGTCCACCAAAAAGAGAACAACGACTGAGATGATCGTAAAAAATTCAATTGAAATAATATGATAAATTATATGATTTTTTTAATACTTATATGTTTATTTATTAATTGACCATCACCTAAAAATACCTAAAACATTTTTTTACAACACAAAACATAATTCGTTTTTTTACAACAAAGCAATGAGAAAACTTTACATCCGATGTTAAACGACACGACCAAGGGAACAAAAAAATAACAAAGAAGGCTTATAAACTAAAGTGCCTTTACTGAAGATACAAGATAAAGACTATGGATAAAAATCCATTATTAAATGTTCCTGCCGGCAATCACTTATTGCAAATAAATATGTCAATTTTATTGTCCTCTAGATGCATCTTAAGAAATGAATAGGGCTGTACAATATTGCTTAGTGTTACGGACAGAAGATTAAGCAATGTCACGTACTCGTTGATGCTTGTTGATGGTACAATCCAGATGCATGATCTAAAGTTTTAGTAACGTTAAATCTATTTCTTTATGAAGCGTAGAATATGTATCGATATAGGATTTAGTTAAATTGACTTCGTGCTATCTTTATTACATTACAATGTTTTTTACGAAGAAAAATGTAACAGATAAATGAACAGATGACATAAACACTCTATACCGATCGTAGTATTTAAATTCAAATAGGTGTAATCCCACATTGAATAGTAATTAACTCCTATATGACATATTCTAAACATAATATAAGCATCGAAAAAATTTAAACTAGGTCATGAAGTAGTGTTCAGCTGATGTTATCAATTAAATGACATAAACTTTGCTTACATACATCATTTGAAACTTCTTAAACATATCTAAATTTTTTTATAAAAATCTAAATATAAATATGAATAGAAATAGATGTTCTTGTAGTACATACAGAAAAAGCAACTTTTTGACTTCAACATTGTAAGACAAATGATTTGTCTAACAAATTCCATTACTGAAATTTGATACTACAAAAAATATCGCATTCCTTTATTTACGTAAAAAAAAACCCTATTTTGTATTTTTATTGACACATTAACTAAATGAATAGTGTTGTTTCTCATATTATAAGCGTTGTAATATTTACAGAACACTAGACAAGGCAAAAAGTGCACCCATTGTATTATACAAATAATAATTAAACACTATGAAAAGCTGAAACATTACTTTCAAAATGCACGGTGTATGCAGCGGCAGCATAAGGAGATGGGGGGACATCTTATTGATCCTTCTTCGTCGCGCCACGCTGTGACCGAACATGACCTCCTCTAGTACCCTTGTACACACATCATCTGCCCTCTAATTGTTAACGGTATCTATTCTTATTACACTATGTTGAGATAGCCCTATTTAATTATTGTTTTTTTTTTTGCAATCGCAGGTATTTAATACTATCCCTTGAAATAAACTTTTTAATTACAAAAGTGAATAGTTATAGTATATAGTTGTATTAATAAAAATTAATTCGATTTTATTTCCGACGCACACATTTATATATACACTTTTTACATTTGGGAACTTACAGCTATATCGCCTACATACGTATCGTGTATACCCAAAGCAACAGTCGCTCTATCGTTTCATAGTGGACAATCGCTTACAATTTTTTACGAGATACGAGAAAATAGTGAAAAAGTTATGTTTGTAAACAAACCCGCAATGGGGTTTCTTTGAGATAAATTAATGAAAAAAGTTACACATTTCATTTACTCAAAATTGTAATGCGTATAACGGTAAAGATGTATTTATCAACCGCTTTCTCAACCAATGAAAAGAAAAATAGGATAATTTTCTCAAATCGTCGCGTGATAATGATGACAAAACGGAGATTTCCAAATTAATTTGTATTGATTTTATTCCTTTTTTCTGTGTGGTCATTCATAACATTTAAATTAGTTGATATGATGTTGATCATTTCTTTTTAGTTCGATAGAGTAAATCTAAAAAAAAAACAAACTCTTGGTGTGAAACAAACGAAAAAACGGAAAGGTTTTAAAACTGTTCAATTTTATTGAAAGGGTAGTTTTCTTTGGCTAAGAAAGAGGTAATATTTGATAGATATCTCAATAAGAAAATCAAGGTTATAATAAGATATCTATTTATTGAAATTCTTTCGGTTATCGACCTAAGTGCATGTATGCATACATCGTAGTCTCTTAAACAGTGCCCTTAAAGAGCACCACACCTACACACAAACCAGAGTACAGCAAAAACATGATCACTTCACGTTGATCGTACTTCTTGGATGTGCCTACAGGGTATTAAGACCCCCACCTACAGCATGAACGTAGGGATCTTTTAGTGGCCTTCTAAGAAAAGCAAGGAATTCTTATTCATTGCTTGTGTGTTATGAACAGCCATTAAGTATTTAATGACAAAACAAAATCATATTAATATGACACTCCAACAGGAATAATTTCTCTTTTTTCATTTTATACATACAAAACATTTTATTACCGATGTAGTTTTAAGTCGAACATGCATCCCTTCGAGAATGAGTACTGTGGTAATGGTGAGCACTGAAGTGAGCAAACTAAAGCATCATTTTCAATAGTTCTCTCGGCAAAGACAGTCGTAAGTTTAGAGTTTCGTCTAGTAATTATTCCACAGTGTTTTGTTTGAGATAGCGTATCCTACTTTTTTTTAAACTTCATTTCGGAAGTAATCTCTCTTTCATATATTATACACATTTTCGACATCTCTGTTATAAGTAATTTATTTCGTTTGTGGCAATATATTTCACTGAATGTCAACGCTTTACGTATCTATATAATTTCTTTTCAGAATTAAAGAAATACTTAAAAAATATGATAATTGATTAAGTGGTAATAATTGCTTCACTAAAATAAATAATATTCTTGTTTTATTTGTAACTCGTTTATATTTACAATTATATAATGGAGAACGACATTAACAAACCTTATAAAATTTGTGATCTAAATCGAGACAAGAAGAAGGGTATTGTGGCATCATCCTTGGAAGACTTACTTACAAAAGTACCAGAAAAATTGGGATTACCTAGTGAAAATTTAACAGTCGTCTTAGAATGTGATGGTACAGAAGTGGACGATGAAGAATACTTTTCAACTTTAGATCCCGACACAACTCTTATGATTTTACACGGTAGTGAAAAATGGGCTCCGAATATGCCCAAATGTCAAGTTTCTTTGGATCAAACCGATGATGTAGCTTTAGGCGATAAAAGTCAGGTGGCAAGTTTAGTGGGAAGATTGCAACACAATCTATGCCATATCTCATTACTTGGAGGTCAAGACCTAGAACTTCTTTCAGATATGGATCCAGATAGCCTTGCTGATATTGTTACAGACAGAGATAACCGAATAATCTTAGAACACATAAAAGAAGCATCCGGAAGGTAAGTAAAAGTTAGTAATAAATACATATCTAAAAGATAAATTTTCACAAGTTATTTTTATTAATTTTATTTCACAATTGCATATGAAATAACTTAAAATGAATTTATTTAAATCTAGGTTTAATGATTTGAGCTCATAGCTTGGAGGCAGAAGTTCTTACATGCTCAGTAAATATACTAGTTAAATTATTTAAGTAACATAAAGTGTTCTTTTCTCCACTACTCTTTGCAGCAGAAATTAATGATACCCTAGTGGGTTTATAGGTAATGTTGCCTTATTTTAGATTAAATTTCAGTAAAACATGGGTTTTTAAAGTTTTTGCAATCAAAAATACTGAATATTATAGAAATTAAATAATTAGATATTATAACAACAAAATAATATGTTTATTTATAACAGATATACATTTTTAACATATATTTTTTTCTAGAATACTGTTAGAAAAACGACAAGCACAGGATGCTATGGAATTATTAAAATTATATCATCAAAGTGTTGCAAATGGAAATGAAGATGTCTCATCCCCAAACCAGGAAAGGATTTAAAAATATTTCTGTGAACTTTATTGTGTCCTTTAAATCTGACCCTCAGCATTTATTTTTAAGGGATGGTAAATCTCAAAAGTTTACAAAGAAATACCTTACACTAGGATGCCCGTTAGATTACCTTGCTTGCAAATACTTTTTATACTAATTATACAAAAAGTAAGATAAAATACCATTGAATCTCAATATAAAAAAACCAGTCATAAAATAAACTATGATTGATGAAAATCTAAATTATTATTACAATTTAAGACATTTCATGCCCTCTTACTTCATTTCTTGAAATTAATGAGAGTTGACATTTTTAGAAAATGGCTATCTAATTTTATATATATAGATACAATATTTGACACATTAAAATAATTTAATAATGATTAACACGGAGCTAATCTTATGACAATGAGCTAGAAATAAAAGTTTATTTGTCATTATAACAACATTCTGAATATTACTCAGAAATTATATTAGGCTAGGTATTGTATTAGAACATTGATTAGTGCATTCAAACCAGTCAAATATTACATTTCTAATATAAAATTTATGTGTATCATAATATTTCTTTTGTGATACATAGTGATATTGAATTGAATTGATTTATAGTGAAGTATTTATAGAATTCTGCTTATGTAATTAATGTTAAGAGTGAATCATTAGGGCTTGTAAAAATGTGCTTCCTTCCTAGAGTTTATACTTTTTTCATTTGTTTATAAAATTTACATTATCTGGTATTCAACATAACTTACCAGCATTTAGGAGCGAATTGAGAATAACAGTAAATAGTTTATAATGTTACAAAAATAAATTATTGTAACACTTCAAAATATAGTTTATCTTTATCTCAAATCTAAAGTTAAATAATTAAGACTATATTACAGTATAATACTCATTAAAAATGTTTTATGAACAATATTAGCCCATACTGAAATAATTTTACAAAGAAAAAACTTAAAAAGTACATAAACCACATAATCATATTAAAATTTGAAAAAATTCTGTTATATTGTAGTAGTTAATTACTCTACGTAATACGATTTTCAAAGTAATTGATCAAACATTTATTTTAAAGGTATTAGTATAATGTAATTTTGCTGATTTTCTTTAGTTTACTTTTTTAACATTAGAAAGAAGTGTAGAAAAATGTGTGTAATGATTATTTCATAATAATATTTAACTTTTGATTAAGTTACAGAAGTAGTGTGGCCTATTTATATGAATTTTTCAGTATTAGATTTATTAATTTGTTTAATATTTGTAAGAAATTGGAAACATTGTTAAAAGACCCGGCAAGACAAAACATATGATAAAATATTTATAGTACTATATAAATGAAAAGAATATTATATTATCTCTAACTTTTAACACTTTTGTCAGACTATGACTTACTTTAGGTTATTGAGTAATAATTTGTATTAATATAATACAGAGGTGTATATACATATATATACATGTTAATATGAAGTACCAGCTATCTTTAAATATTATGATTTATTTATGAAATTGCATAGGAAAGATCTACAACTCCAAATTAATTAAAAATAAATTACATTACATTATTTAATTACCTTTTTCCATGATATGTTTAATCATAATCATTACAATTTTATTCACTATGATTGCTTTGAGTATAATGGTATTAAAAAAAGTATATTTAATTGAAACATACTTATGATAAATAATCTGACAATAGATGTGTTAGTACTTAAGCATTTCTCTACCTTTTGTACTGTATTATTTTTGGTATTTAATTATTTTTGTAAACTTTTGAGACAAATTGCAACAAGGTTGATAATCAACATCAATTTAAAAGACTGATAGTTGGTAAATTTATTTTTTTTATATAGTTTTACCCCTAGAGTAAGATTATTAATTTAATTCCAAATTTGCTCAAACATTTTAAAAATATTAAATAAGTTTCACTTATGTTCCATTCCACTGCCAGAAAAAAAAACCAATGTAATAAGCTCATTTCTTAGAGAAATAGAGAAAATGAAGCAGACTGTAGGAATTGCATTATGAGAATTAATTATATAGTTATTATAAATTTTGTTGTATTTATTTAATTAATTTATGAAAGAATACAGCACAAACAGTAAATTAATATATTATAAATTAATTTTTATTGAATCACCTATTTTAGAGAATTGCACTTAATGTAATAAAATATAGCACTGTAGTATCCAAACCAAACATGAGATAAATGTATGTTATAAAAATTGTACTTTTAATTATCTTTTTATTATAATGCATATTAATGTGTGTGCATAGATTAATGTGAAAATGCATGTTTTGTCATTAGCACAAGAAATTCAATACCATAGTCACTAAATAAGTAGAATAATGGACATTGTTTGTACAGTACAGAAATATTTCAATTTTTACGTCATGAATTCTTCTGAAACACTTATGAAATGAATATTATTATTTAGATTTATTTTAATACCCAATTGCAGCAGAATTTGCCGTCTTTTAAATACCAAAATAGCATATGCTTTTATGACAATGTAATTACTAAAATAATTAGCAAATCAATAACCTAGACATAATAGGTATTCTATTGATTTTAATAAATACTCATGAATTATTGAACTAATCAAAATTGGTTTCCAAAAATATATAGATAATATTTTAAGCATCCTTTGTCAAATCAACATAGGTTTCTCAATTAAATCTATCTCTATCAATTACAAGTAGTAAACATATTTTTAACATATTATAAGTTATAGAACTGATTGAAATTCCGTTAAAATGTTTAATCTTTCAGAAATGTATTCATTTACTAAAGACTTAATTTATTTGTGATTATTGGATTTAACTACTGGGTACCATATGGAATTGATTATTATCTGAGCACTAATAAAGAATAAAAAAAATATTTTTATTTTAATGATATCCAAAACAATCATATTAATGAAACAAAATACTAAAATCATTTATTTATTCAAACATTACAAGAAACTAAATGTTATTTGCATCATCTAAAATTACAACTTTTCCTTTGATTACTGAAAAATCGAATCATTATTACAATACAATCATGATTATTTAATTTACAAAGTTGTCTAACAGAAAATAATGAGATTTACACAAAAATTATTGAAGAATCCATGATGTTTGAAAAACATGCTACATTACATATTTACTGATAAATAAGCATTTGGGATTAGAGAACAGTACAAGAACTTTTCTCACGGAAGGGATTGACTTTTTGGCTAGAAAATCCAACAAGTAAACAATCCTCTTGCTCGTGATCGTTTATATATCTAACTATATCGGCCACTGCTACAGAAACTGGAATACGTTTAATAGCAGCTTCTCGTCTCAACTGCTCAGTAACAGCTCGCTGCTGTTGCAAAGTTGATACCATCATATCCATAACGGCAGTGTCTGATAGGCCTATGTTGAAAGCGAAAATGAACAGCCCAGATAGTACGTTACAGGGCGTAGCCTCCCAACAGGATTTCTAGCTGAAACTAAATATTCCAATTATATTGTTTGCTTTATATTACTTGTTGAAACCTTAAATTATATAATAAACAGTAAATTAGAATTTCCATGACAATATTGATTTATAATAAACCCACCCAATAGTCTAAAAACTGGAAAGTTGCAATCCTGTTTTCCAAAGTTTGACACAATAGTAGTGTAAGTGTTGCTATATTATTATATACTAATAATATACAAACTTACAAAAACACATTGATCTTTTTAAAAGTTTATTCACTATTTCCTGATATTGTATGATAAAATGTATTAAATAATTTGCTTGAAAAATGGTTAACAGTTTATTAAAACTCTTCCTAGCATTTTTCTCGTAAGAAGCTGTATCTTTTTTAATTGATAAACGAAAATAACTACAAATAAGTAGTGTGTACGTTAAATATTTGACTATAAAACACAATATGCACTTTAATAGATCTACCCGATACATTTTTCTTTTCATATAAACATTTCTTTTTTTAAACTGTAAATACAATAAGATAAATATTTTATCTTGAATGACGACCTCGCTAAAACTATAACAGCGCCAAAAGTGTTTGACTATTGCCAAAGGATTAAAAAAAAGTATATTATAGTATGAGTGATATTTGCAGTAATTACATATTTTCTAATTTTTGATTTAAGACGAACTCTTACGTGGGTACAAAATAAGTAATTATTATTAAACCAGGGAATTTATTACATAACATTTATTCTCCATATTAAAGAAAATCCTGTAACAGAAATGGAAGGGGATGGTCCAGAATCTTCAAAAACCTTTTCTGGAATTCCTGAAGCTATTTTCGTTGTAAGTTATAAAATAAGTTTTATATTAGCAAGTTTTTATATACAATTATAATAATAACGTATTAAACGGCTTTGATTTGTAGGAGGTTATGGTAAGATTTGCACCTGGTTCTTTGTTCAGTTATTTTTAACTCATTGTTGAGTAAATATGTTATTAATTATTAAGCCTGCCATAAGTATATTGTCAAAAAGAGTATATATAATAAAATAAGAATAAGTCATAGAGGAGAGTTATTTTTGATAATATAAGAGTTTCAAAATAACTAAATGTAGTAATGGTTGATACATAACATTAATCCATCTTTGCACAGGACAATGTAGATGAATTTATGAATTTACCTGATAATGTTGGAGGTGTTGAAAAAGTTTTAAAAAGACTAGATGAACAACATGCAAAATATAAATTCATGGAATATACTTTAGCTTCAAAGAGAAGACGTCTTCGCCAACAAATACCTGATCTAGCCAGATCTTTGGAAATGATTGAAAAGTTAAAAACACAGGAAGAGGAAATGGAAACACAGTTTCTTTTAAGTGATCAAGTTTTTGCGAAGGTAATTTGTGTGGGAACAGATATAAAGAAAAATGATTTTGATAATATTAACTGTTTAATCCATTCTACAGTTATTAAAAGCATAGAAAGATGCTGGCTTTTTAAACATTATGAATGTTTCCCTTTTTTAATATTTATTTTGAGCTGCAAAATGAAATTCATATTGTTCTATGTAAAAATAATGTAAAGAATTAGCTCATATATGATATCTTTTTGTTACAGTTATAATCTTTAATTACTGTTATAAAAAATAATGTCTTTTCAGGCCAATATTAATCCAACAAAAAATGTTTACTTATGGCTTGGAGCTAATGTAATGTTAGAATATCCTTTAGGAGAAGCAGAATTATTACTTACCACAAATATGGCTACAGCAAAGAAAAATTTATCTCGAGTGGAACATGATTTAGACTTTTTACGGTATGGTTTATTTTTCTGATTGTTTAAACATTTTTAAAAGAATGTGTTCATGAACTAATGTACATGATTGCCTCTTTATTACTGAAGGTTGTATTGCAGTGCCTTTATTGCATTCTTTATTATTTCTCTCCATCTTGTCTAATTCTCTGCTTCTAGAGTAGCAGTTGTAAAAGGGAGTCCTGTGAGCAACTTCACAATTATGTAACTGAATTTATAACAAGTCAAATTTGTTTGCCAAATTATATTACATGTCATTTATGTTACAATCTTATAGCAAAATATCTTTATATCTTTGGTACAAATTAATGAATCAAACATTTCAGACACATTTAAGATAACTTTCATTTCTATATTTTGATTTCTGCTAACCCATTGCTATCTGACTCCTACATTTCCTGCTTGTTTATTTATAAAAATTATAATGCAATATAATTTATATATTTTTTTTCCATACAGTATTATTCTTAAGCAACCAGTATTCTCAAGATTAAGCCAAAAACTCATATTTATATTAAATGAATACTAATAAACAGTCTATAATATTTTCCATCAACACACATTGCCCATACCAAAAAAAAATTTAATTAAAAATTATTTCCTACACTAAGAAAAGTAGTAATAAATCGAAACAATTTTATTTAATGGTAAATCAGTACTAGGGATTTTAATTAAGTAGTGAGAATGATATATATACTTCTTGGTAAGATAAAGTATAAATAGTGGGAGTCATAGTATAGCAAAAAGCCTTTGATTCTCTTTTGTTTTTTTTCTGAATGTAGTAATTTGTTTGCATTATTTCGGAACTTGTTTATGAAAATGGAGAAAATTAAAGTTCGCGTAGTAATTAGATACCTGTCCATGAAAATTTTCAGTATGAAGCATATAAATCAAGAATTGCGAAAAACAGGTGTTAAGGCTTTTATAATTGTACGTTGGTGTGCTGAGTTTAACTGAGCAAGAACTTCTACCAATGATGACCCACGCTCGGGACGCCCTTTTTTATTAACGTGGGCGAAATGCCTTCACGGGGGCAAGGGCAGATTATGTCGGACTTGCGCCGACTAAAACTACCACGATGTTCATCATCACCGCTTTACGATAGGGTCATGGGAATACTTGCGCACACCTCCGCAACCCCGCCAGTGCCGACCACTACGTGCGGCCTCCGCTCAGGGGAGGTAAATCTCCCCTAGAACACACAACGAGCTTTCCTCTCTAGCCTCTTACCCCCAAATGGGCAACGGGCCCCCAATTCCGTCACCCAGAAGCCATGGGAGCCAAGAGGACGAGCACCCGATAGCACAAGTACTCCAAACCCCCTGCGGCGGTTTTGGTCTTAGGCTCCGCCGGCAACCGAAATTCGGCTGCGGCAGGTAGGGTTACCCCTTCTCCCCTGCAGCCCCACCGCAGCCGCATCTGCGGTGTGACACCGCTTAGCGGCTGAGCATAGAGAGGGCGGCAAATCGTAATACCGACTCTCCTCTCTACGACGGCTACGAAGGCAGCGCGTTTGATCCTAAATCGCTGCACGCTGCCACTGCAACCCACTGGCAAACATCCGAGGCAGGCTCCAGAAGCCCACCTGGAGTGGCCACCTCGAGCCGTTTACTAAGCCCCTCCGACACGACAAGGCGAGAACCAGTTAGAGGAGCGCTAGGGACGCCCTACCGTAACAGTAAAAGAACAAATGGTTAAAAAAATTGAAAAAAAATTTTTACCCGGTCGTCAAGATTTCGATATGGAGTGTCAATAATACTATACACGGCTATTTAGGTAAAAAGTGGCAGCGCGCTGGGTGCCTAGAATGCTTACAGACGCGCAGAACCAAATCAGACTAAGAATTTCACAATGCTGTTTTGATTTGCTACAACAAGATCCTGACCACTTTTTGAATCGATTCATAACTATGGATGAAACCTGGCTCGACTATTACGATCCTGAAACTAAACAACGGGACATGACCTGGAAGAGACCATCATCTCCAACTCCCTAAGAAATTTAAGGTA
Organism: Pharmacophagus antenor; assembly: GCA_018245475.1. NCBI lineage: Eukaryota > Metazoa > Arthropoda > Insecta > Lepidoptera > Papilionidae > Pharmacophagus > Pharmacophagus antenor. The sequence goes on along the minus strand of DWQX01001389.1, from coordinate 16,956 downwards.
ATTCCATCTGTCGGCAAAATTATGGGCTCTCTTTTCCGGGATAGCCGGTACTACTGATCGAATATTTCAGTCATGAAGCCACTATTACGGGGTCTTATATTATATTTATATGCAGAACAAATAAAAAAAAATGAAAAACGCGAGAACCGGTGTGGAAAACTAGCAAAAGTTGTTTTGTTTTACCAAAATAACGCACGTCCCCAAATAAGTCCAAAGTTGCGATGGCTGCCATCGAAGATGCTGGCTTTTAATTGACGGACCACCCACCGTATTCACCCGATCTCGCTCCTACTGATTTTAATATCTTTTCGCGGCTTAAGGATCACCTCAGAGGCCAGAAATTTGATGATGATGACGCAGTGATCGCTGATGTACACGAGTTTTTAACGGATCAGGAAGAAGGCATTTTTCGAAAAGGAATTTTATGTTTAGAAAATATATATACCAAGTACTCCTAAAAAGTGTTTACTTTGAAAAATATGATAGTATTTATTAACAGACTGCATCTTGGGCATTCTCCCTACTTATTAAACACCCCTCGTATTCTTAGCACATTGTAAGAAAACAAATTACAAAATATATATATTTTTTTAATTTAACAGATGAGCTTACACACACATCTAGCACCCCTAATGCGGAATATCACATTTTCATGAATTAACAGTAAACAAATCACATTGTCCTAATTAAAAAAAAATTTGATACTTATTACTCGAATTTTATAGATCCATGAAGTGTTTGTCAATTGATGGCACTTTAAAAAAATATTATGATATCACAAAATACCGAATAAGAATGAGATGTCTTCAAATTACCTAAATAAAATAGTAGTTAATTCCTAGTAATAAGTTATTTCACAGTACATTGTATTCATCAAATACTTTATTCTACTCTATCACATTTTGCATTTCAGTGATCAATGGACGACAACAGAAGTGAACATGGCCAGAGTATATAATTGGGATGTAAAGAGACGTCAGGCTGCGAAAGCTTCTAGCTAATAAGTGATGATCACATGCAGCATTCGTGGAAGTGAGACACTGAATTCACAGTGTGATGAATTATAGTTATTTCTGTTTCTAGTACTAATTGCATTAAACATTTTAACATCTGTTTTAAATTTCATGTTCTTTATATAAAATATTTCCAACATTTACTTTGTATCTTCAGAATTTGTATCTGAATTAATTTTATATCATATAAAACATATAATAATATCATTACAATTGTTTTATTTCTAACTGAATATAAATTTTATTATTGGTAGCCAAATATTTTTTTTTGTATATAAAAATATTTTTTTAGATGATTATAATTATTATTGTCACTAAATTAAAAAAAATATATATGCTTAAGCTCTATGGTACCTAATATGTATGTAATAGTGTAACAATGTGATCTTCAGAGTCACATGGAATCGAACTAAGCGACTTGTCTTTTAACTCTTTGGAGGCACGGTGGGATTAAAGTATCCTACCATTTTGATGTATTTTATGGCATGGTGGGATGTTTTTAGTCCTATCTCGAAATCTTGCCGTAGCTGCATGTGCATAGGTTCATATTTCGTCTTATTTATGTTAAGCAGCTCGTAACAAAGTCTCCAAACAAAGTTAGAAATGTATTGCTATTTTGTTATGTGTTTTTATGATATAAATTTATTAATCAAAATATACCAATTTTGTTTCATTTAAACCCGAAAAATTCCAGTACATCATGGGTTTATATTTGAACTGAAATCCTGTGCCTAAGAGTTAATGAAGGCATTAAATGGCTAGTGACTTAGCTATTGCGCCGGCGTAAATAATCAATGAACCTATAATACTACCTACTTTATGTAAGACTGGCAGCGAAAATAGTTCAATATATTAATAGATTACATTGTATATTAAAACGTGTGTATAATACAAATTTTTAGACACATACAAATATTTACTAAAATGTTGACAATGGTAAAAAAACCTTAGATAAAATGTTGCAAGTGTTCGTCAATGGCGGATAATTTGATAGATAGATAAATCCGTTGTTTTTTCATTCAGTCATACAATGCATCATCATAAATGCAGCAACTACATATTACTATAGAACATTCTATAGTAATGTTATTACATAATAGTATTATGTAATACTATTATATAATAACATTACAAGAACTAGCATCCATCGGCAAAATACAATTGAAAAACATTAAACTTATCTCTAAACGAATAAAAAATAAGATGAAGTAAAGGTAGTGTGTACTACAATAGCACAAAATGGCTGTAGCTCAGCAGACATGTTGGTCCGAAGATGACAAAGCACTGGTTTTCAGCTACCGCCTAATTTAGGTACGACTTAGCTCGTGGTCTTCTGTGCACTTGTAGCGATTTAACTTTATGGCTTATATTGTTTACATTAATCATTTTATTTGAGTTGTATCATGCTGATTTTTTTTTATATGAGAACAATTGAAAAATGTATTTCTTACAGGGAAACGATCTTACAATCACACAAAGAGGAAGACGCGCTGGAACACGCAGCGCGCCTTTCTCTCTGGCCCCTTACGGTCAAATGTGTAACGGACGCCCCGAGTCCGTCACCCAGAGGCCATGGGAGCCGAGAGGACGAGCATCCGAAAGCACAGGTCCTCCAAGCTCCCTGCGGCGGATCTGGTCTTAGGCTCCGCCGCCAACCGTAATTCGGCCACGGAAGATAGGATTACCTCTTCTCCCCTGCAGCCACACCGCCGCCGCATCTGCGTGCGACACCGCTTAGTCGAGGAGGATAGGGAGAGCAGCAATGTAACACCGACACTCCTCTCCCTCCGCGACTCCACTATGCCCGCAAGGACAGCGAAATGCACGCTAGCCTCGAAGCCCTTCGGCACACATCCGTGGCAGGCTCCCCAAGCCCACCTGGATTAGCCTCCTCGGGTCAGCCTAACGCTTCGGACCGGCCGGGTTGATTCGTCATCGCTTCACCGTGGGTGACCAGGCCACAGTTACTAAGCCCTTCTGCCATGGCAAAGCGGGAATCCGTTGGGGGGAGAGTGGACGGAACCCTGGAGAAACACCGGCGTTAATCATCATCGGTTCAAATGAGCACTCCTCGGCGACAACGTGAAAAGATAGCTCGCTCAGGTAATTCTGTATTCATACAAACAGGCCAGGGGAAAGACCATACGCTGGAAGCTTGCAGATAAAGCTATCATGCCAAACTTTGTCAAAAGCCTTCGAGATATCAAGGTAAACAGAAATGGCATCTCCATTTCCCTCTAGAGCCTCGCTTCACAAGTGTGTGGACACTAGAAGGTCCTCAGTAGATTTCGGCGAAAGTCATATTGTCGGCAGCCTAGGATGTCATTATATTATAGGCATTTAAGCGCAGGTTCAATATACGTTCCATAATCTTACAGATTAAAGAGGTAATTGAAATCGGATGATATATAGTAGGATCGGTACGGCTACCTTTTCTAGGCACAGGCTGCACATTTTCAAGTTTCCAGCACTTCAGTACCATTCGTCTTAAAAGAGAGGTGATACAACCGTGTCCAGAACAGGAGACAACTCAGGAGCACAAGTATTCAGTACAATCGGATGGTAAGCCGTCTGGTCCGCTCTCTTTATTAATGTTTAGACATCACAGTGTCTTTAAAACCTCTTTGTGTGCAATGCGGATTTCCTGCGTGGAGATGCCGCATGGAAGTATATGGAGAAGGGTGCTATTATTATTGTACAGACGCGAATTGTGAGTAAAGAGAGATACAAAAAAGTCTGCTTTCTCTTTTATTGTGTGGGCTATTGAAAAATAAAGTCTGATTTGCCCGTGGAGGTAGTATAGACCGGGAGAAACTCTCGTCTCGACTGACTTAGTAAAAGCCCAGAGGGCTTGACTGCCAGATGGTTGGTCAGATAGTTTTGCAGAAACACATCTAATTCGGTCGAGATGAGCCCGCCCCTACTGCGTTCTGTACGCCTTGGCGACTTGGTTAAAGGCTTTGGTTTAAGGTTCATTCGGCTTTGCCACCAACGGGTACGTCAGCAAAGTTATTAAAGTATTGCGTTCAGCAGAAGGTCTAGACAGTTTATTATATAGCCGTTACCCCGAGCACCCTACTTGCTTGCTAAACTGTCTGGGGGAGATTCAGAGCCAAGAAGAAGTTCCGCGCCTCTCTCCCAACATGATCGGTGCTCTGGTATTGGAACAGCCAGTGCTGATGACAGAAATTAAAGTCCCTCAGAAAGACCAATAGTAGTGCAGTAGGGTATCAAAGTTATACCACATCATGTCGTTGTGGACATACACAGACTCCGGCTCGAGGGTGGAATGTGTGCTCCAACGAGTATTTAGGATAGTCAATGTATGTCGTGTCTAGTGGGCACCGAATCTGTGTCACGTGAAATCACGCAGAAACACGATAAAGTTATTAGGTTTGGCCGAATGGATGGTAACGATAGCCAGCTGCCGAAGCCTGACGGCAATATTTTGCTCGTTTAGTACTACCCAGAGGGCACAGGTAGGGAATCAAAGTTCAAATACTTCCTACGTACGCGAGGAACATCATCTCAAAAATCCATGAACTGCAAGAATTTATTTACTTTTCTAATAGGGATATTAGATACATCGAGAATCTTTACATTAAAATCACCCATTAAAACTAAATAATCATAGTTAGTAAAAGAAGCTATAGATTCAGTTATCGCACCAATTAATGTATTAATATTGATCCTGTATTGGTTTAAAGGCAGTTTTAATTATGATCCGCTTACTACTAACACATCTGGCATGCCCACATGTAGCATGTACAATATTGGCGGAAGGATTTTTAAGGGGCTGAGTATTTACATAATTTTTAGTGCCAAAAGGCAATACCATCTCCTCTTCCAAAACGCATGCTAATGGGGCGCGGAATGCAAACCAAACGTAACCGGGGTCTACCGGGGCAGAACTTTGTTGACCAGATTATAGCCATATTTAATTGAATGCAACGATATTCGTCCTAAAATGATTCATTGCAAATAAAAAGTTACTTTGCACTGTATGCAGAGATTCTGTATTATTGAAAACGAATTTAAAAAATTTAATACTATTTAGCATTTTTATGGTTTAAAACAAATGTTATTAGAAAATTTGCAATGGTATACAAATGGTCGCTGCGAATATGACTCCATATATTAAGATAAAATATAACTATCGTGTTCTTTTCATGAATCTTGAATTTCTTTAAATATAATTAATAAATAGATCCTACGAGAAACATTACCAAATTTTTCAAACACTGTGGCGCACAGCATAACATAAAAATTAACTCGATTTATACAAATAAAAACTATTAACAGAACAACATTCTCGATAACCACTAATAATCCTAGTGAAATACTATATCTAGCTCAGTACATACCTTTTAAAAACCATAAACAAATATGAAACAATTGTAATAAAGTAATTTCAGACTTACCAAATAAATTTTTAATTAAGAAATTTTATGCTAAAAAATATTTATTAAAACTGATTACGTTATATAGATCGAGTTAAAAACAGAATGCTACAAAACATCTTATTCTCTGTTTTCTTGAGAGCCAACATATACCATCAACACCTGCATGTCTATATGCGTAATTCAGCCGTCCTTAGTCCAAGCAAAATGCCAATTGTGTTGCCGTGCTAGTTCAAGTGCACGTATAAAACGATGACGATTACATTTAGTTAATCTTTCATCAATATAAAAACGTCGGCACGCCAGGCAAGTCGGTTTCTTCGGTTGTAGTACTTTTATTTCCGTCGGAAGATAATTTCTTCCAACGGTTACTGTCTTCCCCTGATATGGGTGGTCAAGCATTATTATTAAGCTTTTTCTCATCTTTCGACTTTTATTGTATATTTATTACTAGATTGTTTATCTGGTTTCCTATATGTATTATATTTTTAACAATTTACTTATTCCTACTTTTATTACTTATTTTCTATACCATACTAATTATTTGGTTACACACCATAGCTATTTTTGTACAGTATTTTAATAATCATTTCTAATCTCTTTATTTTACATAATTTTAGGTATATTTCAGTTATTTATATTTACATTCATTATTAATTCTATGTCACTTTTTTGCCGTATATCGGGCATTCTCTTATCAGGTGCAATATACTTACAGGTTATTCAGAGTCACAGGCTCACAAGTTCTCATTGCACCTAAACCTGTGTAGGTACTCCAGAATTCACCGTGTCCCGTGAACACCTTTACAGTAGTCGGATCCAGCTTCCTTATTATATGATAAGATTAGTAGCGTCTGGGAAGAATTTTTTAGTGGTGGATGCTGATCCTTCCTCCTTATGACGACTGTTCCATTCGTCAATAGACCTTGATCTTATTTGTCTCTTCACGATTAAAACGGGATATTTACCATATTCCAACAATGTTTTAATTTTAAGGCAGCCTCTTTGGCCAAGTTATCTGCTCTCTCAATTTCCTCCATCCCCGCGTGAGCGTTGACTCAATATAGGTGTTTTTTTTCTATTGTTGCAAACGCAGAGTGCACACTTCTAAGGGGTTTTTTTTTAATCAAAAGTCATTAAGTTAGAAAAAACGCTACTCGGATATTTTTGCACAAATGAGATCATAATTATGCTTGCACAAAGAACAACTTAAGAAATGTTTATTTATTTACCTTCAGACAGCCAGCACAGAAAAAACTTTTGGTTGAAATTTTAATCTACTTTATTCTTTCTTGTTGTCATATTCAAATTAATTACATTAAAAAAATGAAATACGAGTAGGAAAAATAATATAATAATGAACATTACACAATTTGTAAGAAAACTATGGGAAAAAGAAAACAAGTTGAAAAGACCTGAAATCGCGTCTAATTTTTTTATATTGGGTATTATTGTCCCAATGACGCGATGCATACGGCAATAATAGTTGTTCTGTTAGAAATTCAATACCGTATAATACAGTATTAATAGGGTCATTGTAATAATTATTTTAGTGAACAAAAGAGTATAAGCGTGCCATAAAAACCACATATATGAAAAAAGATAATAATATAATATATTACTTTAATATTATAGCTCTTTTTTGATAGAACTGTAGTAAACAAATTTGTCTGTGGTGTTATGATGACGTTGTGACAGAAACTAGTGACGTTTTTACACGAATACGTAAATTTCTACTAAGAAGAAATAACAAGACCAATATTTTATAAATAAGAATTGAAAACATAAAATAAAGTTTAGTTAAAAGTAAGTTGCAAATTTGAACCAAATACTATATATAACAACATTTTAATAATGTTTGTATTTTTTAATTATCGTCTATAGAGATATGGCTCCATCAACTGACTGGGATGAAATAAAAAGGCTTGCTGCTGATTTTCAGAAGGCTCAATTAAGTTCAACCTCGCAAAGGTGATTTATCGTTATTTAAGACTGTGTCAGATGTATACAATATTTTATAAGTAATTAAATTATTTTTGACTAATTGTATTTGCCCTGAACAGATTATCTGAGAGGAACTGTGTTGAAATTGTTACAAAGTTGATAGAACTTAAACTAATTGATGTAATTTTTACAATAGATGGTAAAGAGTATTTGACACCACAACAACTTGTTAAGGAAATTAAGGAAGAACTATATGTTCATGGTGGACGTATAAATACTGTGGATTTAGCTAAAGAGTTAAATGTTGATTTAAATCAAATTAATGCTAATATTGGAGATATATTAAAAGGCAAAGAGGTACAATTAGTTTCAGGTTATTTAATAACACATTATTATTTAGAGAAGATTGCTAGGGAAATTAATGAAAAACTCCAATTGCAAGGACAAATATCTGTAGGTGAATTAACATTATATTATGACCTTCCTGCAGAACTATTGCTGCATAATGTTTTGGAGCGATATTTAGGTAAACTAATATTTGCCAAACAAGACACATCAGAACCAAGAACATTTTATACAGAAGAGTATATTACAAGAATAAAAGCTAAAATCTATGGTGCTTTAATGGGATTATTAAAACCAACACCTGTAAATATAATTTTAAGTCACTGCAACATACAAGAAAGATTATTTATGTCATTATTTGATCAAATATTATCCCCAGGTGTATTGACTGGCCGTCAGTCAGGTGCTCTTTATGTACCATCATGCTATACAAAGTCACAAAATGAATGGGTTATGAGTTTTTATAAACAAAATAACTACCTTGAATATGATGCCCTTACTCGCTTAGGAATTTCAGACCCTAAAGGCTATGTTAAACGAGTTTTTCCCAATGAAGATTTGACTTTTCTCAGCAGTTGTGTTATTAGTTTTCTGATAAAACAACAATTAGAAACAGCACTAGAAGAATGTATAGCCTCAAAAAGTTATCTAGATGTAGTTTCTTTGCTGCCATCAGTTTTATCAAATACAGATATTGAAAATATTTTAGAAACATTGCTTAAAAGCACTGCTAAGTCTACTATTTTATTTGAAAATACAGGCAAGTATTGATAACGTTGAAAAGTTGTACGTACATTTTAATAATTTTACAAAATTCGATTGAGAACAAAACACTTTAAATTGTGTAAAACATATCAATATCAAATACTAATCATCACTAAGACAAAATATTTTTACAAAATTTGCATCATAGCAACTGTAATAGGAAAAGTACCTGCTCTGTCAATTTGTTATCAATTTTTAAACAAATTTTCTAATTATTAAAATGTTGATTATGAAATAGTTAATTTTTGCAGGTTTACACCAAATCATTTAACTTTGATGTTAATGTAGATTTCATGTTAATGATGTAGTTTTCAGTACCAATTTTATAGAAAACTTGAAGTTTTCTTGTATGCCTTTAATGCAAAAACAAGCTGAAGATTTTGTAAAGACAGGAAAATATCAACAGTTTTATTTGGAGAAACAATTAGCTAAAACAGTTGACTCATCACCACAGACTCATGTGGACTATAAAGCAGAAAGACGTGAAGAGCGCAGGAGGAAAGCAGCATCTGGGAAAGGTGGTGGGGGCACCCAGGGACGAGAAACAAAAACTAAGGCAGTGAAGAAGCATCAGAGATCTAAACAAGTAAATCAAGATTCTGATTATGATGAATCAAATGTTAGTGTAAAAGTTTCCAGTCACTTACAAATAGTGTCCATTGAAGATGTTGAAAACATCATCCGAGAGACATTGGAAAATGAAGGCCTTGATGAGTTATCAACTCAAATTGCAGAGTATTTACAAGGGTAATAAATTAAGTGTATAAGCTAATGTTTAGTGTAACAGTAGTAACTTTATTGCTATGTGATATTTTTTGTTGCATGATAGTTTCATATTTTTTTACAGGTCACTTAATCAAACTGCTTTGACTATAGCTAAGGAACTTACAGACAAGTTACTACAAGATGCTAATCAAAATAGAAAACAAACACATTCTTCATCGCAAGATAGAGTAAATGTGCTAGTAAATGATATAAAATTGTATGAGAAAGGCATCAAACTTTTGCCTATTGAGCATCAGACCCAGTTTATTAAATACCTGTTGAAAAGTTTCGGTGGTGATATTTTATCTGAATTTTGCAAATATGCAGCAAATCAGTGCAATTTGTCAGTTCAGGTTGACATTTTATCTGTTGAACAAAGAAATAAAATTATTACTGATCTCTCTGATGATTATATGAAACCATTGAGGTGTTTGAATACAACTTTGTCTGAACAAAATATCGATATGTTCTATCAAACCGTTGATGTCTGTTTGTCAAAATTTGGTATGATCTTGAAGAAAGTTGACAAAAAAAAGGATAAGTATGTATTCAGTTTCACAGATTTTATTAGTAACGATTATTATTATTTTTTTCATATTTCTTTTAAAACAACAATGATCCAAATACACATAACTAATATAGTTTATATAATTTATATTACTGTCTGCTTCTATTGTAACTATAATCTAAATGAAAAATTACTATCAATGCCAATAAATAAAATCGTATCTCTTTGTTTTATCAAATAACAGTTTTACTAATTCATATAAATGTTTACATAATCCTTCCTAATATCTGAAGTGGCTGAACCTATATCAATGTGATTTTCCCTAACATCAATATTGTCCAATTTAATTTTTTTTATTTGGTTACAAAAATTTTTAACAAAATTTTGAACATAAAATGAGCAATTTTAAAGGCAACTATCTGAATTTATGGGAATTACTTTAGGTTTCCTTTGGAAATTAAAATAATGATAACAATACAGATAAATATATATTGGGTCAATACAATGACTGCCGTGTTCAAGTAGTTTCATTTGATATTAAATGAGCTTAAAAATATCCATTGAATATATTTCTAAGCCCTTTTCCTGCAAATAGATAAAAAACGTTAGTGTTTCTGCATTCAGTATTAATAGAATAAGTTTTAAAAAATTATAGTATAATTAATGCCTTAACCTTTTTATTATTTGAAAAATTTTACTAAGCCAATTTAAAATAAAAACCTTTTTTACACTTTTTCTTGTTTACAGGCTTTTAATACAGAATCATAGAGAAAAACTCATTGCAGAACTCGAAAATTGTTATGATCCTGCATTAGTTCTACACATAGGCGTGTTAGCAATATTTACCATTGTGACTCAGAATATGCTTCATGCTTCGGGCCGCCAAGTACCATTAATCATAGTATTCTTAAAAGCACATCTTAAAGAAGAAGATTTTATGTTAATCCAACAGTACCATGGTAAACATCAAATATCATTAGAAATAAAAGTAGGTCTTCAAAAGAAAAATAAATAGGCTTCTATTCGATTATTGTAACTTACTATCATAATTTATGCTAATATTACTTACTATCAAATCATATCCTAATATTACTTACTATCAAATCATATCGTAATCAGGCGACTCACATGTAATTAGAAAAAAATCAATGTTTGTGTCAATTGGTAGTAATAATATTTTCAATATAAACTGCTTTATAACCTATTTTTTCATTCCAGAACTGGTTTCTACATATTTGACCGTTAATGATGAAGAAAAAATTGTAATTGAAGACAAATTAAAGAAGGAAATGCCTGCAATTAAAACATTAGTCAGCGAATTAAAAAGATATAAATAAACATTGTACTCTTGATACTTGAAATTAATTTTTATTTCTCTTTATTTAACTAAAGAATTATATTCAGTTAAAGAGATACTTTAAGTTATGGTTGATTGTTATGTGCATACAAATGTTTTTAATATTGTATTCAAATAAGAAATATATATATGCACATTAATTAATCAATATAATTTTTTTCGACAATAGGCTAAAACTTGATCCAAATTTCACACGTTATTAAGCGACATTGAGGCCTTGAATAGTGGAAACGTGCTCACCCAAAATACTGTCCCTAACATTAATAAACAAATTAAAAATATAATCTAAGATAGTAAACAGTATAATGAAAATATATATTTTTGGGAAAATCATTAGGTAGATACCTTTTCGCTGTGACGGCAAAAAAAGTTAGTCCAGACTTACCAACTAAACGTCGCGACTACAGAAGCGTATCTTTTAGATTTACTGTATATGCTGTGTTGTCTTCGTCACAACTATAATGGTGACTCTTATGTTGGCTCTGAGAATACTTGTACTAACCAGAAGGTCGGCGTTCTATGTTGTCCCCTAGACCTTTTACTTCTAGGGGCAGCCTCGATGGATAATCTAGTCGCTTTTACCAATTTTTGAGCATGGATTATACTATTTCTAATTACAAATGTAGGGCACCCAAACGAGGTTTATTACTTTTGTTACTAACATTTGTTTATTTTACCTGTATAATTTTAATCTACGATGGTAAGGTACAATGACAAAAAATATTAAATCAGGTGTAAATTACTTTAAATATTTGTAACCTTAATAAAATTGTAAGTTTTACACAAAATAATTGCTATACCTTAAACAGTAGGTATTCGACATTAGATTTGGCATGTCGCGAAAAGTGCAAGATATTCGGCTAAGTTCGGTTTTGTAAAGCGTTATTTTGTTTACATTGTAGGAAAGAGAACACTATAGAACCGTACCCAGCTGATCTTTGCCGTAATTCTTACCTTACTGTCCGACGTGCCAAATCAAATGCCGAGCACTGTAGTATTTTATAAAGCCTTGGATTATGTTTGTATATAATACATACATAATCTAAAGGTTTATATATTTCTACCCTTATTTTATTACTCATAGAATTCTTAGGATATATCTCGCTTATCTGTTATAAATATCTAATTCCCTTTTTTCCGCACTATATAATAATATATATTTCATACTATAATTTATATAGCGAAAACAGAAGAGCTTTTGTATTGTATTAACAGTGAAAATAATGCGTATCGAATTCTGTTTGTAGATACTCTTTGCGGTATGTAGTTTAAAATAGTTCATAAGCAAGTAATGTTAATTTAGTTTTGAATTCTCTTTCGTGTGGTATGGTTGTGTACATTACGCTCCAATCAAAGTCGAATAAAAAGTAACGAAAGTAAATAAGACGTGCTCATGTCATTCTTTATATCTAACTACGAAAGAAATTCAGAAGTAATTACACGCTACAAATAACATAAACTATATTTGAAAAAAAACTATAAAACATTTGGCCGTGTGCTTTAAACACTGAAGTGCATTGAGATCATAAATTTATATTAATTATAGACAGTGATAATGGAAACAGAACCTAAGGAAAATACTGATTTATTAGGTACTACCAAGAATAATATTTCAAATAGCGTACCTGATACACGTTTAACTTGTAATGAAGATTTACATGGACCTCCTGACGGTGGCTTTAGAGCTTATTTAGTCGTACTTGGATCATTTTTGACAAATGGTCTTTTGTTTGGTGTAATAAATTCTTATAGTGTTATTTATACTGTACTTCAAAAGCGCCTGGAAAGTGAAAATGTACCAAATTCGGAAAGTAAAGCATGTAAGTTGATTAGAATTTTTAATAATAAATGTTTACGATAATGTAAACAGCTATTAGTTGCTTAATTTTGGTTATTTTTTAAAAGAAAATTTATCCAAAATAAACTTTTAAGAAGTACTTTGCGTATTAATTAGCACAAGGAAAAAGAATTTAAGAAGTTGCAGATAAGATCCTTACAATTACAGATCAAAATGTAAAATGTTGTGGTAATTAATGTATAGTATTACTAACCATATCAAAGCATATTAATATTTAAATGAATTGTATTTACATACCAAAATTTAAATGGATCAACTATCCAGAATATTTTGTAATTAATCTAAAAAAAAATATCAAATAAAACATTGATCATGAGTTTTTACAATTATACCTTTAAGTATTTTTAAAAGCCTCTTACCTTTTAAAGTAATTAAAAATTACACAATGTATGTGTACACTATTTTAAAGCAATATTACATAGATAATGTTATAGAAAAAAAAAAACTTTCAGATTACATAGTCATTTTAATTACCTTTACTTAAAAATTAGATTATTTATCTCAACATCTCAGCAGTTAATAGCACATTACTTGGTAAAGTAAAATAACTTATAGTACAAAGATGTTAATATGGTAGTTACTTTTGATTTTTTTTATGTTTTACAACAACTATTGTTGTTTATTACCATGTTCATCGACATTTATGTAACTTTGTAATAATATAAACTTTTCAACCATTAGGAATAAAAATTTAATCATATGCAAACAGAAAATTATCTTTGTTAAATAGGGTCTGTACAATCACTTAATCGTCATATTTCAATTACTGTAAGTTCAAAACATCATTCCTCTGAGAAAACTGAAAAACTCAGGGTTTTGTCTTTTTTGTGATTATCTGTTTTAAAAGTATTGTTGCATAGATTTTTTTTTTAATTTATGGGCCCTATGTGGATGTTATGTAGTCTCCTTAAATTGAAAAGGATGTTTCTAGTATTCTATATCTTTATCATCATATTTCCTGAGCAGATATAAAACTTATCTAGTCTAGTATTTCCTGCTATAACTGTATTTGCAAACAGCAAATCAAAATCAGAATTGTAATCTCATAAATTCATAATATCTCTTAGAATCACAAGAATATAAGCAAAGAGAACACCTTTAAAAAGTCCTGGCATGTTTGTTGCTTTCATAATATTGCTAATATTTGTTTACAATATACCTGTTCATTATTTTTAAAAACATGGAAGTACCAATGTAATTTTATGTCAAATATGCAATTAGTACACAATTATCACTGCTTTGCTTAAAAAAAATGCATGTATAATTTTTATTTGTAAGGTTTATTCAAAATGTAATTAAAAACTAAGGGATTGATATTTGGCTATAAGAAATAATATGTTATATTATTTCCTCAATAGTGATGCAATTGTTGGTTGAAATTGAAGGCATTTGTATTCCTGAATTCTCATGCAAGTCCTAATCCTTGTGCAAACTCATCTATGTGAGAGGGCTATGACTATGGTTATAACTATGTAAAAATAAAATAGATGTGATAATCTTATATCTGAACAGATTTTTTTTTAATTAAAATTAAGAGGAATACTCTTTTAGTAACATTTTTAATTTTTCATTGTATAATTAAGAATAAATTATATTAAAAAAAAATATATATATACTCAGTTTTTTTTTATTGAAACTTCTAAAATTATTACTTAAGATATGCTTAGTTACTGCAAACATGGTATTACAATGTTTATTTTGGCTTTGTTATTACAAGTCATTTGATTATCATTAATGGTGAAATTTGTAAACAATACTTATATGGGGTAAGCAGTGCTTCTCAAGCATTTCAGATGTAAGATTGGTACTGGTATTATTAACAGTGAGAAACTTTCTTAAAGCAGAAAATGTGCTTAGTTCAAGATTTATGACTGTGTAATTAATGTAATAAAATATATTCTTGTTTCATATTTATATTTTTTTGTTCCTCGACTTGTTTTTGTAAGTAATTAATAATTAAACCGTAATGAAAAAATAACAAAGTTACTTCAAAACAATAACAATGTCAAACAATGTTCTTATTAAAAAAAATATTGTACTGTCTGTCATCAATATATTATAATGTGAAGATAAATTGATAATTATACCAACAACCTATTTTCTTTACGAACCTCATTTAGGGCAGTATCAAGTTATAAATAAGTTTAAATATCATGTTGGTATACAAGGTTATCATGTGTAGAGAAACGTGTGGTTGTCACAATATTATATGAGCCAGGCATGCAACTATGTACAAGTAGAGATAATGTTGCTTGGGCGTTGGTAAAGATCGACATATGATGTAAAAAAACTTATGTTAGATGTAATTTTAATTGACTTTAGTCATGGCATGATTATAGGAAATGACTTTTTTTTATTTAATCTTTTGGAGATATAACACGTTTCCTTTTATTATGTTTGTATATCTATTACATTTTATTGCAAATAACAAATTATGATACTATATCTATATTTAATAATGTAATTTGATTATATGGCGCCGGGCATTTGTCGCACTCGTCCCGTCGCGACCGCTCATGACGAAGGCCGTCTGATTGCATCAATATATTTTCTGTAGACGCAAAATAATTGCCACTATTTGATGCATTAACATAACTGATACTACGATTTCATTGTTTCTATTAGACGATGATGATTTTTTTTATTTTTATACGGCACATTGCTGTACTTTTTGTGTTATTACTTTAAAAAGTACAGCAATCTGTAGAATTAGTGCTATAATAATTGTTTTCTTCAATAAAAATAATAAAAAAGATGTACGTTGTTTACGTGGTTCATAATTTGATTTTTTTTTCAGCTTTGGTGGGAGCCTTGACGATGGGTACAACGTTTTTCCTGTCGCCTTTGTCGGGACTTTTAACCGGTTTTCTGGGATCACGATCGACAGCACTTCTGGGTGGTAGTATTGCTATAGCGGGGTTACTTTTGTCATCCTTTGCTGTTAACCATATCGATATGCTCTATTTTACATATGGAATAATGTATGGTTTAGGTGCGTCACTAGCCTATACTCCTTCGCTAGCGATTCTGGGTCATTATTTCAAAAAATACTTAGGCCTCGTCAATGGCATAGTCACGATAGGTAGTTCTGTGTTTACTGTAATAATGCCTCCGTTACTGGAATATATCATAAAAAATCATGGGCTACAATGGATGTTCAGAGTTTTAGCCGCTTTTACAGTCGGCATCTTACTTTGTGGTTTACTGTTTAAACCAACTCCATTAATGATAATACAAAAGCCATCCCGCAAACATGATAACATTAAATCACTTCTAAAAACCATAGTGAGCATACATATATGGAAAAATAAGAAATATAGACTATGGGCACTTTCAATGCCCGTAGCTCTGTTCGGTTATTTTGTGCCCTATGTTCATATAAAGAAGTTTATAGAAGAGAATTACTCGAATGTCAATGAAAATCTTCCATTACAATGCATAGCAATCACTTCTGGACTGGGTCGTTTGACATTTGGCTACTTAGCTGATAATCGTGGAATGAATAGAATTCTTTTGCAGCAGATTTCATTTTACGTCATTGGAACACTTACGATTTTATTACCATTTGTAAAGTCTTTTAATCTTTTAGTTGCCATTTCATTAGGTATGGGTTTATTTGATGGTGCATTTATTGCACTCATTGGACCAATAGCGTTTGAACTTTGCGGACCAACACACGCAGCGCAGGCGATAGGTTGTATGTTAGGATTAGCAGCACTTCCGTTATCCCTTGGCCCACCTATTGCTGGATATATCCGCAGTTTATATAAATCTTATAAAATACCTTTCATCCTCGCTGGAATTTCGCCACTGATCGGCGCAACTGTTATGTTCAGCGTTCACTACCAACGTAATGATGAAAAGCGTGTCGAGAGTAATGCAAATGGCCACGCATATTTACCGCCTAAGGTTTCTGGTGAGTATTTACGATTATATAATATAATTAATACTTTTTTGTATTTTTTCTGTGTGTAAAGCATGTATCTATATATATATATATG
>DWQX01001388.1:0-28488 GCA_018245475.1 Pharmacophagus antenor | reverse complement strand
AATGACAATACATTTTGGAAATTTATGAATACAACATTTTAGGACAGTATTTATAGCTAGACTAGGTATTACTTTGGTGAATATAAATAAATAATTTTCGTGTCCTATCATTTACGTGTATATTTTAGTGTTTGGGCTTGCCTATAGGATCTATCGTCCTTTTACGGTGACTTTTGAGTAATATTCACCTACCCGCAAGGAGGACCGGAAACACAGTGCGGACAGCGTACCCACACTCGTGGAAATGTGCTTACGCGCCTCCGTGGCTTTGTCGTAACCATCGAAAATGCTACGTCGTTTTCATTTGTACAAACTGATATAATAATTTGTCTCGTTGGCAATGACGCGGTTTCCCCATGTGAAACTATAAATGTATAAAATGCGCCTATTTTTGCCGCCAAACATTAGTATCTTAATATTACTGTCTTTCAGTTTAAAGAATGATGTAGGTGTTGAAATAATTGGCAGAGATTTAACACCTCGTATGTCATAAGCTGAGCTGACAAGCGTAATGTTTAACCTTTTCAAGACGGATGTTTATTTAGAAAAGATGACTTTTTTTACTCATTTATGATGATACTATAAGTCAAAGGTGTATTTAAAATTAGAAAATGACAAAAAATATTTTATAAATTACGTTTTCCTTAGACACTATGGGACTATGTGGTCACAATGGAAACTGGTGGATAAAAATGGTCAGATGAATGTCCTATTTCTCTACTGGCCTTGTTGTATATAAAAAAAAGTTCAAGTTACACTTTTGTTACCAGCGTCACATAAACGGGACGTCCTGATTTCATTTCTAGAGCCTGAAGTAAACAATATGTGACACGTCATTACCATTTTAATCAAACGTGTCGCATTATGTGACAACGGACTGATGAAGGGAATTATTTATCTAGAGTCCAGTGTCACATATATGTGTATATTTCTAGAATTACTAATTTCACTTGTTTATATTTATACATCCCTCACAATGACAAATGGTGTGATATTTGTATATACTACAGATACGTTTACATCTGGGCTATGATGGTGGCAATTTTCCTCCAGTGGCTCTGGTAGCGAAAGGGTTATTTATATTTATAATTACAGACGTGGTACATATTTGGCGTGTAACATTTTGATTAATATTCTTAATAACGAGTGCAATAATTCAATGATCATGTTGTGACTTAGATGGATATGTATTTTTATTATGGATTGATAAAACGTTTTCTTCTAAAAAAATCTGTTTAATTTAGACATATTTTTACACAAATAAAATTTCAGGTTTTACCTCTTGAAAATAATATGAAGACTCCAGAAGCTTTTGGTGGTTGGAATGGTGTCCTCAACACGGGAATGGTTATAGTAGCCGTGCTGTATACTGCTATTGGATTTTTTGGTTATTTAAAATATGGAAATCACGTACACGGCAGTATTACTTTGAACCTTCCAGATGATTTGTAAGTTATATAAACTTCTTTTATTTGACCGCGTTAGACTAAAACTTTATCTCAATTTAAATAAATCATTTATTGTCAACCGGAAATGCTACTATAACCGACAGACTGGAAAATACGGGTTAAGAAATCTCTACTGCCAAATCTTCTATTCAATCCTGGAATTGAACCATTGATTAATAGTACACGATCAGCAATATTATAGTTTTAATTGATCCATAGAGGCAGTTATTACTCCATCTTAGTTTAACCACAGTTCTGCAGCTTTTACTTTACATTTCTTCATTTATTTCAAGAACATGCCTAAAGTTTGTGTGCAAATGAAATTAATTTACTCTGCTTTTAGGTTGGCGCAAAGTGTGAGGGCTGTGATGGCTCTATCCATTTTTTTGTCATATGGCTTACAATTCTATGTACCTATGAATATTGTTTGGCCTTACATTAAATCTAAGTTATCTACGGATTATGCACTCAAGCATGGTGAATCTGTAACAAGATTTATATTGGTTTTCATTACATGTAAGTTTTGATATTTTATATGCATTTGTATTTAGACTGTATAAGTAACTTGAATATTTAACTGAAATATTCGGTTTAAGTATTAAGATACACAAAAATTCATAATTTCATTTATTCAGGTAGAAAATCTATTTTTCTCGAACATAACAGTAGGCGTTTGTCTCATAGCTGGACGGTTGTTATACTAGTCTATATGACAAAAATCAATAATAATTACATGATAAACGTGGCAGTAATAAAGTAACCAAGGCAATATTACCCATAAGTTATTGCATATTATCGATTAATTATATTTGATAACTGACCTTTGTCATCTGGACTGTGATAAGTTATCGATTAGCTGGAAACATGCATTATCACTATATAATCTTGTAAAACAATACCCAATTTTAGTAGATCTTTTATTTAATTTTGACGATGTTTCAATGCAACTCGCCTTCATGGTCCTGACAAATATTTCTATGTATATTAATTTTTTTTTAAACACTTGGACTTACACTAGACCTCTATGTCACGTAATCATAAGTGGCAAATAGGCTGTAGATAATAAGTTTTACCCGTCCAGAATACTGTTGCACTCATAATTATAACTATCGAAACATGTGATTAAGGCGTCATATTGAATACATGAGGTTGGTAGCCCGGTTAAAAAAAATCCTACTTCTGTGCCATCTAAATAGAACCAGCAGTCTTCGTGTTAATAAGCAAGCATATTAGCTGTTGCGCCACGGTAGCAGTTAATTTCTGCATATTAAATCTTAAATAAATTATTATAAAGACTAAAAATTTTATTATAGGCAAAATGAAGGCAAAAGACAAATTTTAAATTTTCAGCTTAGGCTTGCTCAGACATTTTCATTCTCCCTTTTTAAAATCACGTGTTTTAAAAATCTATTTGTTATTAATATTACTATCCATTAAGGATAACATCTGTTAGCATTGTTTCAATGTTATCAAGCGATATCTAACAAGCGGTTCACATTGCAATGACAGTGTTTTATTCCTGCGTGACTCACATCCCTTTATCATCGTTTATAATGATTACATTACTTACATTTAATTTTATGAAATAACACAAATCATCTATTTAATAATATAAAAAAATCGTGATATATTATGTAAAGTTAACCCTTTGCACTCCGTTGTCCCCCTCTCGTGGGAGATCGTAATTCTAGCCTATCATTCCGATGTCCCCTCTGAGGGGACATTTCAGTTTATTAGTGATTACGGAGAATTAAGTTATTTCTGCGCAACTTTTTGAGAAGTGCACGTTTCCTTGACGTTTCCTCTGGAAATGGCACAAGACATCAAATCAAAATATAGTAAAATTACTAAGATGTAATAAAAGAAATGTCAGCGAGTTTTGTGTTCGAAGAGAACGTGAGAGTCGAGAATGCGTCCATCCACATCTTCTCTGGAAAATAGACTAGATAACAAACTACATATTCCCGATGTGGGACAATAAAAGGGATTGCATTGTCTGTCCCGACAGGAAAACAGCTAGTGGCAGATGTCAAACAACATATTATTGTCAAACTTGCGTAAATCAGCCTGCAATGCATATTGGGGAGCGTTTTAAGCTATATGAAACTCTACAAAATTATAAAAAATAAAATATTGATATTTTTTGCTAATATTTATTTCTCGATGTCAACCAAATAATAAATCAAAGTCAATATTATTAGAATCCGTTACTTAGTTCCAAAGCTCTACTAAATAATACGATGGTCTGTAAATGCACGTTTCTGCCATGAAGGAGCGCGGAGTAGCTGGTAGCCAACATCCAGAATGGTCTGGAGTGCAAAGGGTTACGATGGTAACCTCAGAAAAATATATATTCCGTGAGTGATAGGCACAGTAAGGTTGAGAACGAGATTGATCTAGTTTATCACCGCGGATTTGTGTTGCCAGTGTATTTTTGTAAATCTATATTTCTCATTCGATCGAAAAATCGATTGTGCGAAAAAAATTTTATTGGCAATACGTTAACACTAGTCCTAAATTTTACTTCGTGATAAGTGACAATGAGGCTGTAAATGGTAAAGTAGTAAGCATAGACTACTTTTGGCTATCAGATATTTGAATGCTGGAGGAACATAGCTGTCATGGCAACAGATTGACATTCGAGCAAGTTCGAAAAAATTATCAACATCCAAACTCCATGTCTCATGTGTACCGGGAATCGATTACAGAGTCACAGCTAGCGGTAGCAAGGCAAAGCTCTGCGCCACGGTGACTGTTATTGTTAGTAGGAGGGTCAATCATAACAATATAGCCATGAAAATTAATAAAACGGTATAAATCTATATGTTATAGTTCTTTCTAGTGGCAAGTTATTAAAAAGTAATTTATTAAAAAAAGGAAAATTTACATACAGTTTATATTACCTATTCAAGATAATTTTTTATTTGGAAATGATGAAAACTTACGTGTTCGAGTGTTAGCGAATACGAGGGAACTATATCGCGATAGTTGTTTTCACCACAGAACTTTGTGTTTTCGTAGAACACTAGAAGTATGTGGTATCGATGTAAATCAAATTAAACTTGATTGAAACCTTTTACTCCGAAAGAACATTTATATACAGTGTACCAAGAGTTTTGAACTTCAACCTGTAACTTAATACAAATACGTTTCTTTTGGTCTGCGATCTTTGTAAAATTTTAATTTTTTATGTCTGTTGTATATATATATTTGAAATATTTGCTTTAATTACTCGGTGAAAATAATATAATTTTTCTCATTCATTACGTAATTGTTAATTATATGAAGATTTCATAATAATTAATAACTATCTAACTAATAATCAGTAAAAAAAAACTATTCACCTGTTTTTTTTTATAAACTTCGTTGATCGTATTCTATCATCAACTACTGTTTCATTTCTTGTCCTTATAAAGTGAATATTTAATTTGGGCTTGAAAAGATTTTCACACAATAAGGTGAAACCATTTACTAAAAATCTTTTTGTTTTTTTACACAGTTGTAGCTGCGGCATTGATTCCGAACTTAAGTGGCATCATTTCTTTAGTAGGCGCCTTTAGCAGTTCAGCTTTGGCGCTCATTTTTCCGCCGATCATTGAGATTATAACCTTCTGGCCCAACAGATTTGGACAAGAGAATTGGATGTTATGGAAAGATGTCGCTATCATTCTCTTTGGTTTGACGGGCTTTGCTTTTGGCACTTATGCTAGTATAGAAAATATTTTTCAACATGTTTAATTCTATACATAAAAATAAGCCTTAAAACAGATGATGGATTTATGACTAACGACATAGACAGATATATGACAATAATTTTGTTTAGTTTATTTTTGAGATTTTATGATATCTAGCTAATAGGTAAAGATTGAAGATTAAATATTACATAGAAAAGTCATAAAAGGTAGTAAACGTTTGCAAATTATATATATGAATAACATTT
The DNA here is from genome assembly GCA_018245475.1 of Pharmacophagus antenor. Classification (NCBI taxonomy): domain Eukaryota; kingdom Metazoa; phylum Arthropoda; class Insecta; order Lepidoptera; family Papilionidae; genus Pharmacophagus; species Pharmacophagus antenor. The sequence continues at coordinate 23,100 of DWQX01001388.1, read as the reverse complement.
CCAAATTCATTAGTCAAAAAAACCATCAAAATTACAATAATTGTATTAGTTGTGGCTATTGTAATATTTATAAGCTAATCCTGATCTGAGATGTAGAAGCTTTGCTATATATGTTTGTATAAAAATATGTTTCTTTATATTGATTTAAGTAACCACAAGTACTGTGATACACTTTTATTTACATTACCATATGTGATTATTTTTTATTTTGATAGTGATAATTTTATTTACATTGATCTGAGCTTTAAAAGCATTTATTTACTATAATCAAAGGAGTAATGATTTAAATCTGTTACTATTATACAACTACCTACTATATTTCATGTTTGCTAATTCTGATTTTTATAAAATATAGAAATCAGAACTTTGGAATGGAATCAATTAACCTTGTGTTTAATAACTATTAGCACAATTACTACTTGTTTTTAATTTATTTACACATATTATTAATTTATATGTTTAAAATAGAACTTTACTACTAATTTTAAGTTTCACATATTACAAACAGCTTCAAACAAATTTCTCAACACTGCTCTAACTATTGAATCGTGCAAATATTAATTAATATTTACAAATTTTTATTATGTAAATATGACAAACAGTATGTATATTATGTTATGAAAAATCTAAATTAATATGCTTTTATATTTGATTGAGCATAAAATTAAAATCAAGTTACATTGTTAAACATTTATTAGTATAAAAAAAGGACTCTTAATTATGTAATGACATGACTTCGTTAATTTTTACTGTTCCCTGCAATAAGAATTGCAGCTATAACGAATTGCATTATTTGCAACGATTTAACTACAGCATAATTAATTTCTATAAATTACGATAATGTTAAAAAGCTTCTTAAAGCGCACACAGATATTTCTTAGGTACCTATATTGTATAGCATAGTGAAATAAAATTTTGTGTTATAAAATTAACAGAATCTGTATAATAAAAGTAGATTTAATTTCTTGTTTTATTATTGCAACATATTTTTACAGTAGTCAATGTGAACATTTTAAAAGGGAATGATTTTGTAAATATTTTTTTTATTTTTTCAATAAATTCAATGTGAAATCGCAAATAAACAATTCTATTAAACTGTATGTCATAACATAACAGGTATACATAAATTTGACATTTTGGTATTTAACTATGTTACAATGTACTTAATACATGCATTCTGATATTTCGATAATATTAATTTAGCCAATCATAACATGAAAATAATGTTTTGAGTTAAGAACTTTTTATTATATATTTATAAAAATAATGAAAATTATAAGTATTAAAAGTATCCAAAATATTTATGGTAAATATAGAAAAGCTTATAATATGATGTATGCAGTGTAATCAAGTGTGTTTTAAATTTACCAAACAAATCATGTATTTATGTTAAATGTTTAAGATAATAAATTTTATGAGAGCATTACACAAACGTTTCTCATTTCGAAAACCTAAGGTAATATTGCCGACTTGAGTACTAATGACGTTCCCTTTTAAATGATGAAAAATATAAAATTACTATACCCAGGAGTTTCGTATGTGTACGGCTCGTTACACATTATTACCATGTATAGAGGTTAAATACTACGTCATAATGTTTTGTTTTTTAATTAATAATGCTCCTAATGTGTCCAAATTTAATGTATTCTTGGTAGTTTTAAAAGTATGCCTTCGAAATATATTTACCATTTCATCAATGTTAAGTTCTTTCTGCAGCTATTGCAGTAACTGTGGAGAATTTGTGTACATTTTATTCTCTTGTAAATTGTTGCGTGTATATGTATGCAAATCATGTTTTTATGTTATGTCGTAAAATTTTCAACAAGACACTTGTCGACTGCTTATTTTATTCTTAAAAGAATTTTTCAGAACAGCTGTTTTCACGCTTTGTTTAACCTTTTATTTATATTAAAAACATAGGGTTGTATAAAGTATTATTAACAATGATCGGAATAGGATGAATATATTTACCTTAACTTTGAGGAACAGAGCTAAAAAGTGGAAGCTTCCTTAAATATTTTTTTACGGTACTTGTTTCGCAACACTAAAAAATGTTCGTAATATTGTAAAACAATCAAGTCCTTAAAATAAATGTTATCTTAATAATATTTTTTACGGGACATCTCCGGCTCATAATTTACATTAAAAATGTAATTTTGTACAAAAATGGATTTCACCTTAGTTTTTGTAATAAAATCAGTAGGTATAAATAAAAAAAATTGCTTGTTGGAGAGATAAAACAATACTTAATCTTTTAGAAAATTACTCTATTTCACCAAAATTAACGAAATAAATCGAAACTAAATTTAAACGAAATTTAGTTTCGGAGAAACAGCTTTGGTCGAAGATAACGAAATATAGCTTATTTAATATTACTTCGAAACGGGTCATGAAATGTTACACAAATATCCGCTTCTTACATCTGCAAATGTAGAAATATCATTTTCGACATACAAATAGATATCATCTAATAAGCAGACTAGATTAAAGCCGGCAAATATTGCAAAAATACAACTGATTGCAACTAACTAAGTAGGTATTTAGCTACATAGTTTTAACTTGAATACATATTTTTTATATTACTACTTAAATTTTGAAAAATATTGCAAGTTTTTATTACTTTGATTAAATAGATTTAGATGCATTTTGATTTGTCTTTGTACTTTTATTTTTAACTACAAATTATTTATATTATTAATTATTGTCCCCGAACATGTCCCGTTTAAAAATAATTTTAAAGAAGTTTCCACTTTTTGACTCTGTTCCTCAAAGTTTGGGTAAATATATTCAGCCTATTCCGATCACTGATTATTACTCTCACTGCCATAGACCGTCAAGATACCAGCATCTATTATTGCCGCCAATAATAAACGCATTCTGGCTTAAAGGGCGCTAAAAATTAATTAAATTATCGAGGTGACAACATTTCTTTTGTATGATAATGATTAGCACAGTATAAGAACATCATAACTAGCAAGTTATTATTATTTTCAAAAGTTTTATTTACAACCGGGTGAACAGACTTTTCGTCTTCTTGCTTTTTCAAATAAAAAAAATATATATTTTGTTACATGCAGCACAAATTAAACTGAATATTGCTAAATTTACTTTAAACAAAATACATATAGCCTTATTATGAGTACCTGTAAATTCGAACTTATACAGACTTAAAAATATAGAAGGGCATTCAATTTTAGCATATTTCGGAACGTTTAACAGAAAGTGGCAATTTTTAATAGAAATGTCATTCCGCGACAACAATTAAAAAATGTCGGAATCGTGTCAAGACGGTAATTGTCATGGAAATAACGAATATGGACCCGACGAATCGCCAACCAAGCTTATCGTCAATTACATTCCCGAAGTTATGACGCAGGATATGATGTTCTCACTATTTTCAACTATGGGTAAATTGGAAAGTTGTAAATTGATAGCGAACAGAGGGTATGGGTTCGTCGAGTATACTTGTCCTGAAGATGCAGTAAAAGCTAAAAAGGCTTTTAATGGTTTATTGATGCAAAACAAAACGTTGAAAGTGTCGCATGCGCTGCTCAATCCGGAGCTAAAACCGCCAACGAAACCGGAAGCGGATTGGAACCTATACGTATGTAATTTACCTAATGAACTGACCTTGCAAGATTTACATGGACTTTTCGCACAATTTGGTAAAATAGTTAATTCTCGTATTGCCGCTGGCATAGCTTTTGTACTGTATGAACATCAATATGAGGCTTCAAGAGCCATTCAGAATATAAATGGTACTACACCTCCGGGATTTTTACATCCACTAACTGTTAAGTATGCTAATAAGAGTAATCCAAACAAGCATAAAAACAATAATAATAATTATTCCAAAAGTCCATTGGTCAAACCTTTCCATTGGATTAATCATATGGGTGCTTTAGGAGATCACAACTCGCCTAGTACGTGGTCAATTTATATTTATCCCATTGCCCCAGAAGTAGAAGAGTTGACTTTATGGCAACTATTTGGTCCATATGGTGCTATTGTATCTGTTAAGATTATTAAAGATCATCAAACTAATAAAAGTAAAGGATTTGGATTTGTAACTATGAGAAATTATGACCAAGCAGCTATGGCAATACAAGCCTTGAATGGCTATGTCCTCAATGGGCAACCTCTCTCTGTAAGTTTCAAAACTCAGAAGAGATAATGACACAAGAAAATGGCCTTATACAATTTACAATATCAATACAGTAATAATAGACAAAATAAAAATGTTATAATTAATTGGCATGAACTGACACATTATGAAATAATTCTGAGCGTTGAGCCTATGTGCACTTAAATGTTTGTGAAGTCTGTCGACTCTTGTTGAAAATATTTTATTACTTTGAGCTATCAACATTGTTAAGTTTGTTTCTTATATTGAATAATAATTTATTCATTTTGCTCGTTAAATGTTTCAAGTTTACTAGAAGTTAAAGATTTGTATTGGTGATTGTTGTTTAAAATTCAACATCAGTTGTGAGCATGTGCTTTGATTATTTTTATCTATTATTTAAGTATAATAAACCCTATTAAAAATGTGCTTTTATAAGATCTTAACTAATTTAAGCCACAATGAGATGTTTAATCAGCTACTAGTTTTAGTTGTACACTTTTTATAACATGATGTCTATTTAGGTAGAGAAAATGAAATCTAGATTATATCATATTTATACATTTAGTATGAAATTTGCTGAATTAAAGTTCATTTTCACAATTTTAATAAGTGTTTTAAATCTTTTTTTTGCCTGTTTTGGCTACTTTATATGTATCAGATATAACAAATGGAATCATAATTTGTTTCATTCAAATTGAATACAATCTGTAGTATGATGTTACATTGATTTTATTAAATTATAAAGTGCATGTCTAGATGTTTCTCAAATTCATAACATCTTGCTTTAGAGATTTTTTCAAAGTGGCTGATTTTTATTTCAATTGTTTCTTTTGAAGAAGCAAATTTTGATTAAAATGTGTTAAGTGTGACTCTTTTTGAATTGATTGAAAGAAATGGTATTATAAAAAATATTTTATGACTGAGAATATTATTACCATGTTTAAGTATGGCATAAATATTAATATAGCTAGTAATGATCTCTAAAATTTAAGAGCTGTGGTCCTATAGATTTCCTGAAAAAAGTAACAGATCCATTTGATAGAACAGCATAACCAATATTTAGCAAATAAATTGTCAACAGGGCTAAGGAATTAGCATTATTTTAAGCCTTTACTTAGCTATTGACCTTTATACTATAAAATATGATGTATCGATATAAAGAAAGATCTGAAAGACAATAAATCAAAGATCTGGATGTTATTTATTTATAATGAGGAATAAAATTTGTACTATGAATTTATGAGTCAAGATTGTTTTTATATATAGTAAGACATTAAATTGTGTAATTTAAATATTTTTTAAAGTAAAAAGATAGCAGTTTAATGACAGAAATATTATTACTCAACATCAATATAATGCCCATCATAAAATTTTAGAGGTATAAAAATAAGAATGGTTAGTATTATCTGCCAATAACTTGTCTTTGAAAAGAAAGTTTTAGTTTGATGATGAAGTATAGTTAAAATATCACATTGTAGTCACAATAACCTTTTATTCTAAGGGGATAACTGTTTAGTCTGCCGTAATATAACAAGTCATTGTATTTAAAAAATTCATTTGTAATAGATTTGAAATATTGAAATCGAATTTATTGTACATGTCCTGGACAAATAAAAAACCAAGACATATTGAAATCGCACGATTCGCAGCTATCTTAAGACTGCCTATTTTATCACAGAACTAAATAAAGAATGTAATAAAGTGCAATAAACATTTCAAAACTACTATTGTACTAGTGGTAACTCACTAGTGCTTGTTCTAACATCATAGCTGATTATTATGAGCTACTTTCAATGTACACGAAGTTATTGCATGTAATTATAATAAAAAAAATATCTATAGTAAAAGTTTCTTTAATAGTTTCGATTCACTAAGTTATACTGCTGCAACAGGTAGATATCAATTACTTAATATGCTTAGAAAGTGAGCCACATGTTGAAAGTAAGCAAACATTAAGTATCACGCAATTTATTTTTATGTCTATCTAGTTTTGCTTTTCATTTTACAAATATTTTTTTTTATCGCTATTCTTTAAAAGTTATATATAAACACTTAGTGTTTCTAAAAACTACGATATATTTGAAATTTCGCGAGGACTTTGCGTTGGTAAACCGTCATTATCTATTAAATGTTAAAAGTTGCCCCGTTAACTTCGGGCGGTAGTAAACACCGCCTTCTCGCGTTCATAGTAGATAAACAAATATTTGATAATTTTGATGTCAATAATATCCTATAATAAATAATGAATTATATATTGTAAAAAGTTTAAAAAACTAACATGCACAAAGTATACACAGTTTTAGACAATTACCAGTAGATCTAATTTTTTTTGATTCCCGAAATTTGAAACTCGCGGAAAAAGTAATCATAATTTAGTAAAAGGTTACTTAAAATATTTTCTTTATGCCACAAGTTAACTAACATTCAGTAATTACCAAAAGCCGTTTACTGGAATATGTTTAAACTACATTTGGTATGTAAAGTTTCCTCTATCATACCCCGTACAAATTTTTTATTTTAAAGATAAAGGGTTGTGAGTTGTTTTGTGCCATCGTAATTGAATTATGGTTAAATTATTTTTAAATATCGCGCTTTCATTGTTCGAGCATTTTGACGCATGTGCTGTAAGTACTAAGATCGATGTCAGTACAAGTAAAAGAAGCAGTGCTTGTCCATCGCTATAGGGGTACACATTATTTGTAGTTAATAGAAGAATTTGCATTTGGTACTGTCTAATTGGACTAGAGGGGGAGATTCGAGGTTCGTTACCGAGTTATAGTGGCCGTGGCGGAAGGGGAAAACACTGCGACGGCGGTCGGCGTCGGCCTCGCCGTGAACAGCAAGGTAAAAATAAGATATTGATTCATTGTCTCTACAAGACGTACTCATAATATTAAAGTTTAATCATATCAAAATCTGATTTTTGCTTATCACATAGATTAATACAAACGGTCGTGATTCATACATTCTTTATAATCAATTTACCTGATTATCAAGTGGACTGACGTTTCCCGTAACACGTTGTACTGCAGATTACTAAATTGAATATATTTATAATCTCAATTGTTTATTTTCTACATTGTCGTTAGTTCATTACGATTATCATATTATATACAAAATACTATCACGACATTTTGGCCGTTCCATCTACACTTAGGATTTTATAGAAGTTTAACTTCGACATTTCTTAATTTTTTTTTTCACTTCATCGCTTCAAATAAATTCTTTCTAGGACTTATGATATAATAATGTATCTTGATCCTATTAACACATTGTAAGAATATGAAATAGAGTAATGCATCTGTTTAACCGCATTGCGGCATCGCCTACATAACAGTACTTGACAGTCATTTATGTAGGTAACATGTATATGAGTAAAGCTGATTTTATTCATAATATAGTTATAAAAAAATCAACAGAAATACTTTAGGTAATATTAAACGAATTAATAGAATAAGTTTATGCCTTACAATAAAAAAGGGCAAAGCACTGTTCTTGGTCATTGATTGCAATTTAAATACAGCAGGCATTTTCAATGTCGACTTTCAGGATTACTGGTTTTATGGATAAGGGAAATATCAGGGTCTAGATTTACACTATAAGTATTTTAGTAGAGTTGACATTAATCGTTAATATTTTACATATTTCGAATAGCATATATAATTGTAAATTGGTCACTTCTAAATGGACAAATATTTATCAAAACCATTAAAATTTTACTAGCAACGTAAACTGCGTTTTTGTGTTTTATAAAGTGAATCATAACATTACCAAAGCGATTTTACTTTTTATAAACAAAAAAATTATAATTTTAAAATAAACTATACAAGTAAAACGTTACTTTCAACAGACATCAACAGGTGCAGTACTAAAAATTTTCCATTGTTCCACACTTAGGGTCTTTTTTTATTTTATTTTTTTGACAATTTTAATTTTAAAGTATATTCTTTCCAATAAACAAGAGATCAACAAGATCAAAACTTAAAACAAAAACATAGACACGAGGACCTCCTTGCTATCGGTTAATAAATTTTTTCATATCAATCGAATTAGAGTATATATATGAACTGATATATGAACTGTATTTTCTGTAGATAATCTAGCTTCTCGTAAATATTTTTAGGTTTACCCTAGTCCAGGGGCGGCGCGGGGCGTTTGGGCGCTACCGCAGCCGCCCCCATGTAATATGGCTGCTGAAGAGGCTCTGCCCCCGTGCTCACCGCTATCTCCAGACACCCCAGCTGCACCGCCGCGGATAACTACTAACTTTGGTCATCTCTCCGATCTACATCAATTGATCTTCGAAGCTGTTAGATCTGGGTAAAAAGTTTTTTTACAGTAAGATTGTATTGTAGAAAATTTCCGCTTAGAATTAACGTGAGATTTCTGTAATGACTACTTCATCCACGTGCTTCCCGTAGTAATAAAGGCGAATTATTTAGGTACATACTATATATATTTTGTAACTGCAATATTATTTACAATTACATCTGCTGACATAAATGAATTTTCATTATAACATGAATTATATGTATCTTATTTCAGTGAAGTATCGGAGATAGAGAATTTGGTGGAGAAACTTGGTGTCGAAGTGCTTAGTGCACGTGACCAACATGGATACACGCCTGCCCATTGGGCAGCATTGGATGGCAGCGTTGCAGTTATGAGGTACCTGGTTGAACGGGGTGCACCGGTCGATCTTTCCTGCTTAGGAACGCAGGTAAAAAAATTGCACGATCTAATCGAGAATCTACTCTTTGTTGTATGTTAATAACATATAAGTATTATATTATTGATTGAGATATTGGTCAATCATCTTTAAATATCTCAGGGCCCCAGACCAATTCATTGGGCTTGCCGCAAGGGACATGCGTCAGTAGTACAAGTACTGTTACAGTCCGGAGTCGCTGTCAATGCAGCTGATTTTAAAGGTAAATTAGGTTAGGGTTACAATTTATTATACTTTAAAAGCAGTATTGTAACTATTAAAAATATTTAATTAATATTACATATTAATAAAATATATTTTAAATTCGAATATAAAAAGGCCGTGCCGTGTTTTACGGTGCGGTGACGGCCTTAGAATACTCTTCACAGCCCCTTTCTTTCCCTGGGCGTCGTAATAAGTTACTAATGGGATTCTCGAGTGACGACCTACTCCACTGATGGTACGACTTATGTCCGACTGGTTAGTAACCATCGTGCGCATGGTGAAAAATTCATGAAGTGCCCGCTTGTCGGTTGCTTTTCGGATTCAGCCAGCGTACAACCAGACCCCACCTGAACGTTGTCGCTACATTTTTTCGGTCCAGTGAGTGCTTTCATGTAGCCGATGCCGGGAGGATTGCATCGACTTGTCGATCAGAGAGACCCGTAGAAATGGCTTTCCCTCTGGCCGCTCGCGGTATAGGACAGGGGCCCAAGCGTGCCTAAACTGCTCGCGAGGCTGCCGTATTATGCCGCGCATAATCTCGAGGTGAACCGTCGTGATGGCTGGTGACCGGAACGTGGATACCGACGGCCATTCCTGGGGGGGTTCAACGACTCTCCTTTGCAGGTACTTCCACCGGCGAGGCTCACACTTTAACCGTTATGTGTCGCGAGTACACCTACCCGCTTTATGTCTCTCCTCTTCCACACAATAGCAGCACATAAAAAGCAAAATGGTCGTACAGCGGTGCACAATCCCACGCTTCACCATCTGAGGTTGAGTTCTGCAACATACGCGGACTCCATTCTAACCTCAGTGCTGTCCACCAACATCTTGATACAGCACGACCGGCAATGTTGTTTCTGACGGAGACGCAAATAGTTCCGCTCGCTCACACAGGTACCTCCACTATCCCGGCTACGTACTTGGAGAGTCCTTCAAAGTAAAAGGTAGTGTGTGCTTGTATGTTCGGGCGGAAGATTGCTGTCGCCGTTTAAACTGCTTGGAAGACCCCTCCCTCTCCATCCTCGGACTGCACGTCGACTTGGGGCCGTCGGGCCTTCATGTGCCTCTACCGATCCCATTCTCGCGATCTGGGGACAACTCGACTATTCGACCGTCTTAGTATTAGATATATGGCAGGCGCAGTTTCCCAGCGCAGAGATAGTGTTTTTGGGGGACTTCAACGTCCACCACGGAGTATGGCCGGGATCCTCCATGACTGACCCCGCCTGGAATTCTGCCCACGCGTTCGCTCTTACCCATGACTTGACCCAACTGGTCGGTCAGCCCGCCGCGATCCCAGATATAGTCAAACAAACGCCTTCCTTGCTGGACCTTCTATTAACGATCCATCCAGAGGATTATCGTGTCGTGGTATGTGCGCCTTTGGGCTCGTCTGACTATTGCTTGATGTCCTCCAAAGTGCCGCAGGCCAAATCGCCGCCCTTAGCGGTGATTAAACTCTGCATTTGGCACTATGGGTCAGCAGACTGGGATGGCTTGCGCGATTACCTTGTGTCCATCCCTTGGAAGCGGCGCTGTTTTAGTGATACGGACCTCTCAGGCGCCACCGCTGCCGTTACTGATAAGATTACTATAGGAATGGAATACTATATCCTATTTTCTGATCTCGTCAATAAGTGCAGTCGCAACTTCTGGTTCAACCGCGATTGTGCAAATGCCGTTTCCTCCAAACCGGCTACATAACGCGCTTGGATCAGAGGCCAGACTTTAATATCTCCCGATATTCTTTCACTGAAAGTAGCCTATAATAAAACTTCCAAGTGCTGCAAGAAGGCTTACATGAGAGCGGATGCCCAACGCATTGCACGCATTGTGCCTTTTTACATTTGAATTTAAACTGACCTCGACAGAGAATGTCTTATATACAATAATGTTGGTAATTTTACTGTTTTTTTTTTTATTCCAGGATTAACTCCTTTAATGACAGCTTGCATGTACGGTAAGACTGCAACAGCAGCATATCTGCTCGGTATGGGAGCCGCTACAAGGCTCTCTGATATTAACGGAGATACGGCTCTGCACTGGGCTGCTTACAAGGGTCACGCGGATTTAGTGCGTCTGTTGATTTACTCAGGTGTTCCTTTACATTGCACCGACAACTTTGGCTCAACGCCCCTACATCTGGCTTGTCTTTCAGGCAATTTGACTTGTGTAAGACTGCTTTGTGAAAAGGTATATTTATTCAATGTTACAAAAACGCATTTAAGATTTGTAGAATATTGGTATGCTATGAAACGAGATTTGAGTGTTTTGATTTGTAAAGATTTTTTTTTCAACTTTAAAAGTCCAATTTGCGGTAGTATTTATGTGGCATCGTAGCTCCACAGATTTTTATTTTATTTTATTTCAAAGGTGTTTTTTGTCTATCTAAATTTAATTCAAATAAGATATTTTTATGGTTTTAAATAAAGATGCCGCCCAAAACCTTATTTATTTACATTAACTGCCCAAATGTTACAGGTAAAAGCAGAGTTAGAACCCCGTGACAAAAATGGCAAAACTCCTTTAATGCTAGCGCAGAGCCATCGGCACGTTGAAGTGGTAAAGTTACTACAAAAAGAAATGAAGAGAAAGTCTCATTGGATGCCCCCGCTCTCTGAGCTTTGGGCATTGTTATTTGGTGGTGCAGGAGATTCGAAAGGACCTTTAATATTTTTCTTGGTGTCGGTACTTTTGTGGGGTTATCCTATGTACATTATCCGGGTAAGTTTTGAAAGAGTCCAAACCTATTAGTAAGGAATAATCAAGCAAACAATTTACCTTTTACGATGCCTTGTACATGTGGATTTTATACCGTTTTTCTTTACTTATTGTTTGTAGTGTATTCCTTTGACATGGAATACCTTACGTCTATCACATTATTTTTTCCTGTACTGGAATGCAATAATGTGGATTAGTTGGGTCATTGCTAACCGTCGCGATCCCGGCTACATACCACAGAATTCTGAAACGTATTATCGGGCCATTAGGCAAATACCCTACTACGACAAATGGAAGAAGAGGAACATCATTCTGTCTCGTTTGTGTCACACCTGTCGATGCTTAAGACCTCTCAGGTAAATTAATCATGCATTACTTGAGTGGACCGTGTTATAAATACTTATTTATCAAAGATTTGACAAATTTTATATTTTACCAAATAATAACAAAATTTAATTATGAAAACTTCTTTAAAAATCACGAATCAAATAAAGATTGTGAATATTTTTGAAAAATTCTGTTAGTTACAAAACGAACTTTGTAAAAGTCTTTTAAGTCAAATTCATTTGAGACTGATTATTTCTGTCTTCAGTCTTTTTTTTAATTAGTTGATCTGATGTATCTTAACCATGAAGACAATAAGCGCGATATTACAAAAAGTACAAATATAAAACAAAGGCAGTTTTTCTCGCAAATTAATTTTTCATATAAAGGAAACATTTCCTTATAGAAAACACTTATTTTTCTTAATGCTTAAGTATTTCTTATAAAATTCTTCCATGTATTCTTCATATGGTTCTATTTTATATTATGAATCGTTCATCAATTAATTTTTCAGAGCGAAACATTGTCGTATCTGCAAGCGGTGTGTGGCCTACTTTGATCATCACTGCCCTTTCATTTACAATTGCATCGGTGTACGTAACCGTATGTGGTTCTTCCTATTCGTAATGAGCGTCGCTATTAACTGCACTCTGTCCATATACTTTGCTTGCTATTGTTTGATATTGGAAGGATTCGGTCTGCTATACCTGCTGGGACTGCTCGAAGCAATTACGTTTTGCGCACTCGGCTGGATACTAACTTGTACTTCGGTGAGCAGATATTTGATAGAATATATAATATAATAAATAATGCTTTCGGTTTAAAGAACTTCATTTGGTAATTCTATAATTAAAAACCTCTGTATATAAGGTTTTTAATATAATTATCTCTATTCATATCCTCTATGAAATGGGATTCGTCATTAAAATAATAAAATGGTAAAGACTTTGTGTTGACATTAATATACTTTTTTTATCGATAATGGACTAACACTAGAATTCTTTGTGATGATATTATGTCAAAATGAGACTGTAGATGGTAAAGGGTGGTCATCCAGAAAACTCTGGCTCCCACTTGTATGACTGCCGAAACATAGCAACGCTGTTGACAGTAGGTTGACATTGGGGGATTGTTAGTTAGTCACGCGGTTTCCAAAAAAACAATGTGGCCGGGGTTTGAACTCTGGAGGACATCTGTGTTACACGAAGGCTAGCGATAAACTACAGCTTCACGGAAGCGGTCGGATACTTTTTAAAACGCACGTTAAACGGTTAATAGCGTTTTGAAAAATCTATCATGTTTGACCGTTCATATTTTCTTTTGTTTACAGGTATTACACGCGTGCATGAACCTGACGACAAACGAAATGTTCAACTATAAAAGGTATCCATACCTGCGTGACAAGAGGGGACGGTACCAAAATCCCTTCTCGAGAGGGCCTATTATGAATCTGATCGAGTTCTTCGTCTGCCTGCCCGACAAATACGACGAGCAAGAATTTTATTGCGAAGAGAGCATATGATACGAAATGCGCTTGCAAAGCGACTCGAGCCTGTTCAAAAAACGGAATCGAAACGCTGTTCTCCTATCCGAACAGGCTAACGGGAGCAAAGATACGAAAACTAAGTTTGCCGTTTGATGAAGCAATTTCAAATCACCGCATAAACTCAAATGAAATTTAATACACAGAGAAGACATACAAGTTAAACTATAATCGCTTGTTGAATTGAATTGCGCATTTATTTCACATGAAAATTTAACCTAGATATGTATTGTACTCTAATTCTAAAATTGAAAAGGAACGATAAGCCCTGACATTGGAAAGCACTCTTAATAAAAATAATGGAAATTTTAATAAGTAGAGATCTTCCTTAATTAAGGATATTAGATCTTAATCATGAATGGAGGGAATTGCACGCCATATTAGGATATATTTTCTGTTGTTTGATACATTCCAAAGCTTTTTGATTTATATTTTACTAGGATATGTAGCTTATACAGGAACTAGCAATAGTTTCATGTAAATCAATATCGCAATCAAAGCTTTTTAAATGCGAGTACTTGACCTAGTTTCTTTACTCTTACTTCTTACTAACTCTTGGATAATAAAGTTAGCAACTAAACAGATATTAAAATCAACCATCGGTATTACCACAGATTAAATCGTGATAGAATGTTTAAAAAAAATCCATTTCTTTCAACCACAACATCGGCTATTGGGTTAAGGTTATAGGTTACATAAAATGAAACACGAATATTTTATCAGTCTCAGTATAATGTGAATTTATAGCTGACACAAGCAAATTCCTACATGACTTATATTTTAAGCACATCAATGTATTATTTGTAAGGAACTAAAACATATAACTTTTCTTCAAGTGATTCACGTTTAAATATAAATAACCCAAAAATTGTAATTAAACTAATTACCCTCTTAAATATATCACAATATTTTATAAATCATGCTTGCTACTCTTAAATATAGGAGCAATATAGAGTCACTGCTATTAACTAAATGTAACATGAAGTTTCAACTTTTTAAGAAAGAAGACAAACTTGCACTCTGAAGTATAATAGTTATTTGGCAAATAATAAATGAAGAATATGTTTTGCACCGATTAAACACACAAATAAAAATTGATTTTTATTTTCTTGTCTGAAAAATCACTGATCACTCTAATGTTTTGATTACAAAAAAACATTTAAGAGAAATTTACAATTAACAATAACTTTTATGTTTTATCTATTCTATTTAGTGGTTTGTTGTCCCCTAATATTTTTGTTATTAAAATTATGTTTAACAAACTTATAGGCATTATAGTATAGTACCAAAACTATTCTGATAGCTTTTAAATAAAATAAGAAAAACGCAGTGAAATATCAAAAGCCTCAGATGCGATAATATAGAAAATGAAAAAGAAACAGGTTAACTTATCAACATAATAAATTATTTAATACTGTCCTTAGGCACTGATACTAACTTATTAAAAACAAAAGCATTGAAATAAAGTACACATAATACGATAAAAAAATTTAAAAAGGATCGCTTCTGTCATGAAACATATATCTTTTAGTCCGTTTACAAAAATGTCTTTTAGATTATCTTTTTTTTCCTTATAGTAAAACTGTTACAAGTTATGAAAAAGTATATAATAGTTTCTAACTATTTTTTCTATTGATATCTGAAACTGCTATATGAATACGTAACATTTTATATTACAGTGTGTACTATGCAAGTGCATTTATTTCTAAAATTTCGATAACACTGAAACTTTTTTTATTTTATGTACTGATATTGCTTTTATAACGTTCACTACATTTTATTTAATAAAACTACATTTATTAATTACTTCCTCACGCGTCCAGATCCACGAGAAGATAAGTGGCAAAGCCAAGTGTGTTCAACATTGTAAATATTTAAAGAAGCGATTACACGCGGTCCAAATTTAATTTGGCAACGAGATGGATTTTAGTCATCTTTAGGGTTAATTCTAATGGCTGCATCTACCTCCTCTTTCGCGTGGTCCTTGTCACCCCAGCCCCAGAGGTGGTGCGAGCCGTCGCCGGTGCGCTGCACCCGGCTGCGAACGATCTCGTCGGAGACGGTCTTCAAGTCGTAAGCCCAGCCGATTTTCGCGAAGAAGTTGATAAAGTTGGTCGTGAAGTTGAGCCTATTGTTACCCAGCTCGGCGGTCTTGTAGTCCCAGGGAAAGGTGTGGTGGTAGTTGTGGAAGCCCTCGCCGAGCGCGAACACCGACACCGATATGTTCTCCGACGGCTGGATGTTCCTATCGTAAGGTTTGTCGCCCCACTTGTGCGCAGCCGAGTTCACCAGCCAGGTCACGTTTAGTATGAACGTGTAACGGAACAGAGCTGCCACGAAGAAGGCGTTCACCCAGCTCTCGTCCCAAAAGTAAACGGGGATCAACGTAGGCAGGATGAAACATGCGATGGGCATCAATAACAGGTAGTATCTAAAATAGTTCATTTAGTTTTAATAATTAATTTTTTATCAAAATACTTTCGCTCTTAGGAGTATGGAGCCGAAACACGACGCTGTTATAGCGCCACCCCATGTCATTAAGAATTGTAGTCAGGCGGGTTCTAAAAATACTCTCAACTATCCAAATTAAATTACTTTAATTCATAAGAAGTGTCATTTATCATGATATAAAAATTCAAATATAAATATAATAAAAAAACTATCAAAATCAATCTACTAATTTTTTATTAACGATATTAATAAGCCCAAATGCAATTTTTGTAGAGTTACACGACCGATTTTCTTTTAGTACTAATAGAAAATGCATTAAAATAATTTTTTGGTAGCAGATTCGAATTGAAATATACTAAGAAATGGAAAACCATAGAACTTACTTCTTTTGGAATCGAAGGATAGGATCAGCGTACAGGTCGCTCAGGTCGAGGCATTTGCCCTTCTTCTTCAGTTCAGGATGTTTACGCACCAGCAGCCACCCGATGTGGGAGAAGAAGAGGCCACGCGTCGCATTGTGTGGGTCAGCGTCGGTCTCCGAGTACTTATGATGCATGCGATGATCGCGAGCCCAATCTATCGCAGCATCCTGTAATAAAACATTATTTTTATAAAATCTAACGAAACAATTAAACATATGTTGAAACCGTTAAAGATATAAATAAAGTGAAGGATACTGAGTCAAGAGTAACGAGAGAGATTTGGTGATGTGAAAATTATCTCTAGACTTATTCAATATTATTAATTAATTACTACAGCTCACTTTATGTTCCCATTTGCTGGGATTCGGGGCACTCACCCAAAGGGAGTAAGTTAAGATTAAAAGTCATCACGCTCGCCAAGTTCAGATAGCGGATATCAATAATTAACAAAAGCAGTTTTTCTTAGACCATGCCGTTTTCCTCCTTTGAAAGCTTTGCTGACTCAGAGGAAATTACACACACTATCTTCTTGTTGTTCTTAGAGAGCCCACGGACAGACAGGCGGACGGCGGTGCCTCAGTAATAGTGTTCCGATTGTCACCCACTGGGCACGGAACCCTTAAACCATGTTTTATTTGCTACGAAATTTGTCCTTGAACGGATCGACAAGTATTTATTATTCATAAACAGTGATCTACACCTCTCATTCTCCAATGAGTTTATTTGATAGGAATTAATAAACAAACAATATTCCTCCAGCCATAGGTTTTGCAAAGATATTTTGTTCACACAAGGTTACGTAATAAAAAATCCGTTTCTGTTTTTTATAAGCAATAAATTCCTAAGAGAAAAAAAACAACAATTCTCCCTTAACACGTGAATTACGTTGCAAGAAAAGACGTGACTACATGGTATTGATAAGTGGATGAACATCGGTTCATTGACAGATAAAAAAGGATATATCTATTCAATGCTTTGCCAAATGCATCGAGATTTCCATGTTATAATTATTTTTACCACAAAGTCGAGTTGGCGGTAAAGAGAAACTTAAAAACAATAAAGTTGAACATTTTTCAAATATTTATTCACGTATATACTTTATCAAATAAAAGGATCAAAACGGAAGAAAATCAGAACACACAGTAATGTTAAACGGGGCTTACATTAAAAATAGGAAAGCAAAGATATAGGACAAATTGAGAATCTCCCTATTGTTGTCGGCTAAAAAAATTACATAAGTTGAAGACAAAATTTTAATAGTATAGTTTACTGAAATAAGTGATGTTAGTGTTTAGTTCTATCTAAAATTGCTTGTTTGCTTAGTAAATTCGCCTCGGTATATGACGGTATATCGCTATTCATTTAACTGGATTAGGCCAACTATACTATCACTATATCATGAAATGTTTTACTAAAAGTGACCCTTTCGAAAGAACGAAAACAGTAGTACGACAAAAAAAGAAAAATAATACCGTTATGAAAGTCTTAAAGTCGTTATCTAAAACGTTGTATGCAATCTATCTATTGTCAACAAAGCATTACAAGCGATACATTGCTAACGCAATTTCTTTTGATTGTTGAGGCGTTTTTGCGTATTAACTTACGTATAAGTACTATAAGAATTGAAATGAATTATGGAAATGTGTCAATAACATTCTACTGCTACGTAAAATCTATTAATCCATATTGTTCACAACTGTAATATGAAATTTAGAAGATTTTTATTTGTAAAACGCAACACGAGTCAAGTTGTCTGACTATCAGTCAAGATCATAACTATTTCAAGGCGGCTCTAGCGTAATGTGATAATAGATAGTTATTATAAAAATAATAGATTTCGAAGTAATCAATTGTAATCCATAAAAGATAATAGAAAAAATATCTACAATAAAATACTTCCTTACCTGAAAAGCTAATGTGTTGAAAATGACTAGTATCAGTCTGAGCGGCCATTTTGCTTTGTAAGACTTATGAGCCCAAAGTCGATGCGCCCCGGCGGTGATACCCAAACCAGACATCACGTACAATACATAAGCTGTGGTTGTAAAATAAACAATTCAGAAGAAATTAAAAGTTAATTATCATTGAAATTTATATTTTATTACATTGTCGCATGCTCTGTTCACAAACATTTTTATTGAACCGCTTTAAATAAGTATTAGTAAAATAATAACATAAACAATTACTATATTCGTTTTGTTGAATCATTAAATAATAAAGGAATGAACCTAATTGATGAAACCTTGATAGTAAACTAATTATACAAATTCTTGTCAATAAAATTGGTATAATATAAAAATAACAGAGGCAAGTAATGTGCATGTTTTAATTAATTAAGGAACATAAAATTTAAGTCTGTAAACTTACATGCTGAAACACTATTTAGTAATTTCTTACCAAATATATCTGTTAGCCATTTAGCAGAGAACAGGAAGAGGTAACCTCCGTAGATAGCGGCAAGGTGAAGATAGGCAAACAAAATTATATTCCTCCACACATATTGTTTTGGATAGTTATCCGCTTGCTGAATGGGTCTATTGCCAAGCGCTAGATCTGGAGTCGCTGCATCAGACTCGAACAGCACTCCGTTTGCGTCGGCTGATTTCGGCGACATTCTGTGATGCTGCAGATTGTAATATAAAATATTATATAGACGTTCGTTTTCAAAATATCGCTGTAATGCGTGGCTTTTTTCTAAGAGACTCTTATCGCTGATGATTTCACAAACATTTTCCGATATGATGCGTTTGTGTCGGAAATTAGTTATAAATGGACCATGTATTTTGAAACTTAAGATTTTTGTAACTTCGTCTGTTTTTTTCTGGTTTTAACGAAACAAAACTTTATTACTCACAACCAACTGTTATATAATTTTTTGGTAACAAAAGCATAATCTATTTAGTACTAACAATACAAATATATTTTAACCCTCAAAGAAACCTGTTCATTCTAAAGTAATATTTTGCGCGTTATTACTAACATTTTGTAACCACCGCTGTGACACAATTTGGACAAAATTTTAAAATATAACAATGATAAGTTTAAAAATCTGTAACAGTAATTTTATTTCTATAGGTGTAGATTATCAGTGGCAGTACTCCCCATATGAGCCCGAAACACCGGCATACCTTTTCTTAACAATATATTACACTAAAAATAACAAATCATTGTTGCTACGAACCCTAAACACGATCACAAAAATTAAAAAATGGAAAGATCATCTCATATATAAACATTCATTTATGTAGATTCGCATATAAGTACTCGGGCTTGTACTGCAGACAACCTCTGATGATTACTTATCAGTATCCCGAATTGTAGCCTGTACTAACTCTAATTATGACGTCAAAATTATATTAAACATCTGCTCGTTTTCAATTAAATTGCGAATATAACTTCATTAACCAGAGATTATCGTTATAATCACTTTAATAGAGATTATAATGATATTATTCTTAATTTGCATATTTACGAGTACAGGATTCGATGAAGCTGTAAAAGCCGACATGGCTTACTTTGTGGGCATTGTCCTATTGGGACAAAATGTTAATGTAAGGCCACGCCAAGCATAAGAAACTTTAAATCGTTGTAATTTTTGACATTTTTATTAAATAACAGGAACGCCATTTTAGATCTTTTTTTTAATTGTTATAGGACTGTCTCCGTATTTTTAAGCGTAAAGTAAATCACTGAATGACCTACAACAAAATACTTCTAATGCATCAATATACTAATGCCTTGTGTTTTTAGCCTATTATTTTACTTTGGCCATGATCCGTTTTTAGGTTTAGTGGACATATAAGTTTTAATTGTATAATGCAAGAACTAAATACTAGGTAACCTGTGTGATTTTTACAATTGACATATAATATTTGAAACTAAAATGGACCGGGCGACATGGCGTCACTATGTTGAGGTCTTGGCAGTTCCTGGTAACATTTGAAAACAGTATTAAATTCTTATGAACTAAAAAGAACGTTCGAAGGTTGTATTTGGTAAAGTTGGAACCAAGGTAAACTGACTCCTCTTTGCGTTGAACAAACACCTTCGCATTTTCATGACATTGAAGCTTTTCCTTGTGAGAATTCATAACTACTTATAATGCAGTACATAACGTATAAGCAAGCACCAGTTATAGATAATTTTAAAAAGGCTTTATTAATTAATCTACTTTATTTTGTAAATCATATGCATAAGGCTTTAAAAAGTTAAGTGTGTACTAAATGACCATTATAATGACATACCCTATTGTCCCAAGAGTATGTCATAGGTATAAATGTGAAAAAGCCATAAACAGAAAATATAAAATAATTTGTGGATGTAGAAATTATGTTGATAATAACTCACAAAACATTTTTTATATTTTATAATTGTTAATATTTGATTAATATAATATTATTAATTTTCTCAAATAACTTACGTGATTATTTTGGGCAAGTAGAGAACAAATTAAACACTAAATTAAAAACCGTTAAAAGAAGAACTAACAAATATATACGTAAGCTAAATAAGCTGTACACTTTACACTGAGGAGGATAATTGTTTAATGACTGCGAGTGGTTGTATGACAGTTTATATACATATATAACTATAACAAATTATCGATACAAATCTTAAAAGATAACACTTTGTTTTTACTATGCGTTAATTAGTATAATGCTAGCCTGCGTTCAAACAGCTAAGTAAATGTTTATATGTTGTATTACATTAAAAAATATGATAGCTACATTGATTTTTAATTTATTTAAGTAATAAACCTTTAAGTTAATGTCACAAGTCCACGCTGACCCTTAAAGGAATGCATTTAAAACTTTGTGTGGAAAAATCATAAACATAAAATCAGTTATTATTAATAAGTAGTTGTATAGCCACAAGAACTAAAATGCATCTTCGAATTCGTCGGGTTTAAAAATGCACCCTGAATTTTGTTTAGAATATCATTTCAGTATAGAATTTTCAACTAGTATGAAAAATAAAATCAAATTTTTGAATATATTGTGATTGGAAACCAAACTATTTGAATAGTAAGAATTTTTTACTGTAATGAAATGAAGCAGGTAATTATGCAATCGATATTTGACGGAAAAATTTAGCCATTCGTTTGCTAGGTCACAAAAAATTGCTAAAATCAAAACTTTCTTTTGGACAATGAAATTAGTCCATATAAATCAAATCTTTTTTTTTTAGGGGCTGGTAAGTACACTTTTTTTAGTTCATTTTAATCACTTAAAATTTTTCCAAAAAAAAAGGCAGATCTTTTGGTTTCTGTAATCTATATTACTCCTATATATAGTTGAAACCCGTATACTAAAATATTTATTATTTATATTTTCTTAAAGCTTACCTTTCAATAGAACCAAATATTATTGATTCCTTATGTTAAATTTCACGTTTACGCGAAATTTTATACAAAAGTTTAATAAACTATCACTGTTAATGCACTAATTAAGCAATATTAATCGTAGAACTTTATGGTGTATAATATTATAAATGTAATCCCGGCTTCAATCATTATTCACGTGCTCACGTCACTATTCGTTTGTTTCGCATAAGTGCTGCCAGTAACCTTATATGCAAGCCCACGCATTAAAAGAAAACTAATCGTTTTGTGCGATTTCTGTACATAAATTCACAGGAAATATAATATTCCGAATTATTTTTTGATGAGAGAAAACGATTACTGACACTTGTTTTATACAAACCACCAGTGTCATCAAAACCTCGATTTTATAAGATAGTTTCTGTATATATTAGTTAATAGTATAATCGTTTTATATTATTTCATGTTTATACCCATCAGGATTAATTGTAATATTATATAGTGAGAAGAACAATTTCAGTGTTCTGCTGCAACAATCATATCTTAATCGCTACAGGTTATGATTGTTCATTTTAAAGTGCTTAATTAGAAGGTAAATAAAAATACTGGCAACTCTGATTTTGTATTAGTGTGAGTCAACGAGTCGCGGTATGGTGCGACCGGGACACAAGGATTGGACAACACGGTGGCGCGATGCAACACGCCACGCCATGTCACTCGTTTAGCACTACAGAACCACGACACGAGTATTTGACCGCAATATGAAACTTAACAAAAACTAACACGCCGGTCAAATAATCTATAATTGATAACTGCTGTGAAATATAAATTTAAAATATTTAAACGTACAAACTATTGTTTTTTTTATATATAAAAGTAATATTTGCATTTTCGTCTGAGTGTATAATGTAACATCACTTATCACCATTCAAAACTTTTTTTTTAAAATACTGGTGGTTTTACATTTTTTTTTAATAGTCAAGAAAAAGGTTACGTGTTTTTTTAAATGGCTTTAATGTCTGCTTATTATGGAGTTACAAAAGAAAGTACATCCGTATTTTCACAAAAGGCGGTCTTATCGCTAAGCAGCGATCTCTGCCAGACAACTTTTGGGTAGAAATTTAGCAAGTAAATAAAATCGGTAGGGTACACACGAACAGTGAAAACAAATTAAAATAAAAACAATAGAAATAATAATAAAAATAGAATAAAATAATATAATATTTAATAAATTCTACAGATCTTTGACATGTTTTT